>JZKD02S0863633.1:108976-141279 GCA_000966675.3 Picea glauca
GATTAATAAATAAATTAAATAGATATTAAAATATTAATAATATATAAATTAAAATATTAATGAAGTATTAATACACTAATAATGTATAAATTAAAATATTAACACATTACATTAAAACATAAATAATCTAATGTATTAATTAATTAATTAATACAATAACAATACATTATTACATTAATTCTTTAAATTCTTTAAAGTATAAGTTTATAATAATAATAATAATAATTTATTTTTAAGGTCACGGCCAAGCCACACCAAATTGGTGTATGAGACCCCCTTGTTTGTGGGACAAGAGACCCCCCTCCACCCAACGATTTGACTGGTAAAGTCTACAGAGGTATACATACCCTACCCCCCTCTGGATTTGAACTTGTGACCTCTTAAGAGGAAAGACATGTTCTTAACCATTAGGCTTAGTATTTTATTAATGTATTAATTAATACTGAGTATATATATACTCAGTATTAATTAATACATTAATAAAATACTAAAACATAAATAAAGTAATAATAATAATAATGTATTAATCAATACATTTATGCTATTAATACATAAATGTGTTAAAGTATTGATGTATTAATTAAGTAATACTTTAATAAGTTATGTATTTATGCATTTTTAAAGTATTAATACATTAATGTATTACATTAATAAAGTATTAATACACTAATAAAGTAATAATAAAGAAATATATTATTAAAGTATTAATAGAGTAATAAAGTATTTAAGTATGATTAATTAGCATATTACTAAATCATTAATACATTAATGTATTAATAGTATAATAATAAAGTAAAAATACATTAATAATACATTATTACATTATTACATAAATACCATGACCAAGATCATCGTTCACTTTGGTTTACTATGGTTGACCATGGATGATCATGATTGACCCAGACTGTGATTGACATTGACCAAGACCATGGTTCACTTTCATTTACCATGGTTAAATATGGTTGACCATCACCTTGTTTGACCATGAACATGGTTAATTATGGTTAACCTTCATTGACCATGACCATGGTTAATTGTGGTTGACCTTGGTTTACCATGACCATGGTTAATTATGGTTGACCATGGCCATGGTTAACTTATGTAGACCTTGGTTTACTTTTGTTTACTATCGTTGACTATAGGTGACCATGGTTCCACATGGCCATGGTTGAATGTGGATGACCTTGACAATGGTTGAGCATGTTGACGTAACAACCCCGCTGTTACGACAACAAAAGTGATGTACAAAATGTATTTTTTTTTTTAACTTTGCGTTAGGAAATCTAAAACATCACAATTAATAGAAACAATATCGACACATCATCCAATGTATTAACAAAACAATATTAATGCATTCACAATCAATCATGACACAAAGATGACACATCATCACCATGGATAATGATACACATATCGATGAATTAACACAAATAAATAGAAACCCATAATCATTGCATTCATACAATTAATAACGACACATAAACAATACGAATCATAAATCGCCCAACTCATGTCATAAAGATAATCATCAGATAACACCAGGATAAAATGAGATAACATAACGATAACTTAAGGATCATAAATATAATCATAAGAATGACATAATATACTACCCATCCAACCTACCCTACAAGGTTAGGACCTCTAGGACACATAAGCAACACTCAATCCCAGGTTCCAATTGATTTTAACCATTTAAGGTCTCAGGGCTGACGACTGTTATGAGGAACAAGGAGTTGTCTACATCTCACTCAAAAAATCAAGTCCCAACTAACTATGCTAAATAAAAAATCATCAACGACAATCAATGACACAATAATGTTCTAATAACCATCCGCACATCAAAAAAGTCCAAGGTGCAAGAGGATTTAATTACTAAATCAATCATAAAACGATATAAGTTAAATCACAAAGTAATAAACTTTATTTATTTTCAAGGAGAAAAAGAATACATCTAATTATTCAAGGTGCGACAATTTACTACAAACATACATCGTTATCACTGCCACAAAACCCCCCATGAATCATTCCAACATAAATCGCAATTATCTAGATAATCAATCTCACCTAATCATCAGTTTTCCAGATATAACATATTATTCTATCACACTTAAAATCCTCAACGATAAAGGAAGTACATGAGAAGGAGGGTATCGTATACTAAATAATGAATCAAGTGCATAAGCAAATATAAATCGATTATCTTAACTATTCATTCTCATATTAAGGATATCGTCTAGGAGGGTGTAAGGAGAAGTTGATTACAACTCAAAAGAGCACCCAAGGAAGATCAATACAATTAATCTAATTACACTTTCTCATCATGAATCCATTTTAAAAACTAACATAATTCATTTAAAAGTAACTAGTGAGAACTCATAAGCTTGTGCATCAGGTCTGAGGGCTGGAAGAGGGTTCAAGGTCCCTTAACTTGGTCCAGGGGGTCAAAATAAGCTAAAAAATAAAATCTCTCGAAATCACTTGAAAACAGTCTCATGCATAGACCCCATCCCCATGATCCCAATGCAACTTTAATAGGTTCAAAAGGACGTTGTATGCGAGAGATATTGTGTTCTATTCATTGGGCCCAAAAGACAAAAATGTTGACTTTGCAGTCTGTACAATCCATACAGGTCGTACATGACATGTGGCAAGGTGACCATATTGACACATGGCACTATACTTCTAACGTGGCATCATACTTCCATGTGGCAAGGTGACATGGGTGGATGACTGGGCAGTGGTGCTGACGTGTCATGTTTTACTAACACATGACACCATACGACTGATGTGGTACTGTACTAACACTTGGTAAGGTGAAGTGGGTTGCTGAATGGGCAACGATGCTGATGTGTCAGGTCATACTGACATGTTGCAGGGCCATATTGTTAACGTGTCAGGTTGTACTGACACGTGGTTGGGTCATACTTCCTATGTGGCAGGGCTGTATTGTCGACGTGGCAGGGACGTTCTAACATGTGGTAGTGTCATATTTCTTGTGTGGCAGGGCTGTACTGTCAATGTGGCAGGGTCATACTGACATGTGGCAGGGCCATAGTGCCTACGTGGTAGGACCATACTATCTATGTGGTAGGTGTTGACTATGTAGGTGATGATGTGGCAGGTGATGACTGTTCAAATCATGCTGAAAGATGGCATTTTTGTACTACTGATTGGGAAGACTGTACTAACATGTGGTAATTTTGTACTTCTGACGTGGAAGGGTCATACTGCTGACTGGGAAGACTACACTAACACGTGGAAATTTCGTACTGCTGATGTGGCAGGGTCGTACTGTTGACTAGGCAGTCCATACTTACACATCGTAGTTCTGTACTGCTGACATGGCACGGTCGTACTGTCGATGTGGCATGGTCGTACTATCGACATGGCACATCCATACTGACATGTGGTAGTTTTGTACTGCCTATGTGGTAGGGTTGTACTACTGACGTGTCACATTTGTACTGACACATGGAAGGGTCGTACCACCTATGTGGCAGGGTCGTACTGCCTATATGGAAGATCCATACTAATGATGTGGTAGGTGCTAACTGTGCATGGGTGATGTGGTAGGTGTTGACTATATAGGGGTGATGTGGCATGTTTTGACCGTGCAAAGGTGATGTGGCACGTGCTGACTATGCAGGGGTGACATGGCACATGCTGAGTATGCAGGGGTAACGTGGACTAATCCCATGCTGACATGTGTCAGGGTACGAGTGAATGGAAGGGGCAGAGGCTTATTCCTTCCCTTGGTCTTATGCTTACCATGTGATTGTAGGTGATTCCAACATGAGAGGGTTAGGAAAAATGTGCTAGGACATGGCCACATGGAAGCCATGCGACTAGGGCCTCTGTCGGGTAGGGGCTAGTGCACTAACAATGCGAAAAATATTCCCACGTGCTCGAGATGATATAAGAGTCAGGTTTTGGAATGGGAAACAGCCATGAGCTTGGTTAGTCATGCACAAGTTTGTTTTAGTGAACAAAGACAACAAGGAATTTGGGAAAAATTTCCAGGGAGTGGTTTCTTCTCAGTTTTTGGCCAAACCAAGTGCAGAAAGAGCCCAGCTAGGGGGTTTTGTGCATTATGGAGCCAATGGAGCCATCTAAAAATCATTTTGAGCCTTGTAAAGCACCTATTTTGATGGTTTGAGTGTTAAAGGAAAATATTCAAAGGAAACTGGACCGAGATGTAAAGCCTAAGTGAGGGGTGAACTACTTCATCTAAGTTGTTGTGTTAATGTTAAAGGGTTTGTGATGGATTCTATGACTATTTAATCAACTTATGATTAAGTAAATACTCCTTAAAAATAAAGAGTTTTAACTCAGTCCTTTTACTCAAGCACATACCAAACCTACTTGCAAAAATTATACAAACAAGCCTCTTCATTATCAGATCAAGATGTTAATTAATTTACCAACTACTGTTCCAAAAATCCATTACAATATTCATCAATATAAAATCCGTATAAATAAATTTAACTAATTACAAATGAAATTGATAACATAAGTACCGTAACTGACGAATGGATTGTTGATGTTCTTCAAAAGTTGGTGATTCCTCCTTGCTCCCACTTTCTAATCGTTGAGACCTCACTGGTACCTCCCAGCCAATGCTTGGGGTAATTTTCTTCCCCATGATCCCCCTGAGCTGCAAAGGGGTCACACACACAGACTAGATAAAAATATAGCTCCTAGGTTGCCTCGCAATGTCAAGCTACCACTCCCTCTAAAGCTGGGTATTCCCAACTCCCACAAGTAAAACTAGTCAAAGAAATTTCGATAGAATAAAATTACTCATACCAGTCAAGGTCCATTCCTCCTCTCAGCCATTTCCTTTATAGAATTTTTCTTAGTGAAAACTTGCCATGCAAATTTAATTCATTTTTTTTAATAATTTAATTAGGAATTATTTCCCCCATACACTTGTCACTTGTTCCCTTAGTTGCACTAATAAATCCATAATTTTATTAAATTAATTGTCAATTTCCCTCACCCATCCTAAAAGCACTCCTAAAATCACTCCTAGTTGTCCCTTTATTCCCTCTATTTCCTTTTCAATGACTGACACCTTTCTAAAACTTAGTTGTGTTTAATTTAGGAAATTTATTTAGTTAGACTAGACTCAATTCCTTTCTATGCTTCCACACTCCTTTTTACATTTATTTCCTTTATTAACTTAGTTCCAATTTATCATTTCTTGCACATAATTAGTAATTAAATATTTAGATAAAATATTTCTCCTCTTTAATTCTTAACTTGATTTTTCTCATCCCTCCCCCTTTTTAATTTATTAATTATTTTTAGTCTTCTTACCCAATTTAGACTTAGGCTTAAATTTTTTTAATCTAGGCTTAGAATTTTTAAGGGATTTTATAATTAATAAAATTACCCATTTATTAATTACTTTTAAGTCCAACAACAATCAAAACAACTTATTGTTTTCTAGGCATCTAAGTTCATTGGCTCACCTTTATTAAAAAAAAATCGTGATGTGCCCTTCAAGATGCACTATGTGCTCCAAGGGTGCAACTCACCTTTATTCAAGTTTTATTTATGCAACATGCCCTTCAAGATGCACTATGTGATCCAAGGGTGCCACTCGCCTTTGATTGGTTTTGGTAGTTTTCCAACCCTTGGAGTCAATACTCCATCTAGTGACCTTGTGAGAGACTAAGGGCCTCTAAGAAATAAGGACCTTGCCTTATTGCACACCCTTTAGAATCTTCGTGAGCGACTGTATTAGTCTTCCCTCACGACATCGTGGATATCTCAAACTAGGTAATCATTAACCTCTAATTTGAGCCATGGTGGGAGTGCTAGTAGGATGTGGCAGGGCTGTTGCCACACATCTCCCTCAATATTCGATTGTTGTGCATGGCCCCTATACTCCTTATGTGAGTCTGATTAGAAATAAATCTTGAATGTGCATCCATAAAAGAAACATTGTCAACAATCATAAACCACATCATAATATACCCAACCATATGTCACATATGAATAAATAAAAATAGCCAAAACATATACAATCCACTCCCTTACTCAATCTGGAGTTCAAGGAGGTCCATCGATGCCATCGACATCCTCAATATTTCAAGTTTCATACACACTCAGGAAAAACCCATCAATAATACCTGTCTATACATAGATATCAAATAACATAACATCATAATCCATAAGCATCATCATCAGAATCCATAAGTGAAACAAACAACCATATACTAAACTGGATCACTTGCACACAAGTGTCCTCAAAGAATAAGTCAAATCATGTGCACTCAAGAGTGGGATGTTACATACCCCCCCTCTTGGTTTAAACTTTGTCCCAAATTTTCACAGTATATGTGCAATAAATAAAGTATCTGACAATATCTAAATGTCTAGCTATCAAAAAAAAATGGAAATTATTGGTGGATATCATATGTGTCTTCCCAGGTAGTCGAGTGTGGGCTATAATTGTCCCACTAGACCTTGACCTGATCGACTGTTCAACACCATAGCTATCTAATGCGATGTATATTGGCTCCATCATGAGCGCACCCTTGTATGACACTTGAAAAGAAATCATGTCAATCACATGTGTAGGATCACTAACATAATGTCTCAAAATAGATACATGAAAAACATCGTGTATACGTCTCAAAGAATCAGGCAAGGCTAGTCGATAGGCCACGTGCCCTTTCTTTTCCACAACCTTGAAAGGTCCCACAAACCTAGGAGAGAGTTTATCACACTTTCCAAACTTGATCGAACTCTTGTGTGGTTTCACCCGCAAGAAGACTCGATCACCAACTTGATAACTACTGTCAACGAGATGCGCATCGACATAACTCTTCTTATCTTTCATTTCTTGGATCGCTTTTGGTCCTAATAGGACCCTATCCTCAAGTCGATCCCAACTCAAAGGCGTTTGACATGGATCACCCATAAAGAAAATCAAACGACGCCATCTTAATGGTGCTTTGATAGTTGTTGTTGTATGCAAAATATACCAATGGAAGGAACTTCGCCCAACGCTTCTATTGGTCCATCACATACATATGCAACATATCTTCAAATATTTGATTCATTCTTTATGTCTTCCCGTTGGTCTCTAGGTGATATGTGGTACTAAATTTAAGTTGGGTTGCCAAGTCCTCTTGGAAACTAGTCCAAAATCGTCCTGTAAACACCGATCCTCGATTAGATATGATCCTCTTAGGCACACCATGCCATATCACTATATCGCTGATAAAAAATCTAGCTATGTCTAGCGCCTGATACATCATACATACAAGAATAAAGTATGCACTCTTCATTAGAGTGTCAACTCCCACGAAAATCGAGTCATGCCTCTTTGTTGTTAACAAAATTCCAACAATAAAGTCCATCGAAATGACCTCCCATTTAGATTATGGAATAGCATGTGGCTGTAGTAATCTTGTTGGATGTATATGTTCAGCCTTCACTTGCTGACATTCTAGACATCTCACCTCGTAGTTGACTATGTACACCTTCATTAATTTCTAGAAGAATAAGGGTTTAAGGTCTGCCCTGATCATTGTGACTCCTAGATGAGCCATGTACATTGCTCTATGAGATTCATTTAAGATCAAACTTATGAACTCGTCGTTAGGAGGTACGTAAATTCTGTTATTATACCTCACTAATCCATCATTGTCCAGAGTAAATCCCTCACATTTTGGTACCAACATGGTGTCTTGTCTGACATTTTCCTTAACCTCTTTATACCAGTCATCACCACATTGTATAGTTAGAATTTATTCACAAAGATTTGTCTGAAGAGGAACCACCAAAAATATGCATGGTCTCCAACTTAGCACATCTGCCTCTCTATTCATTGTTCCTTTTATGTAGGTAATCTCAAAATCGTACTCGCTAAGAAATTCTGACCAATGCCTTTGTCGCATGTTCAAGTCACTTTACGTAAAAATGTCTTGCAAACCACATTGGTCCATTTTTAGTTAGAATTTTCGTCCAATCAGGTAGTGTCTTTATACTCACAAGGCATACACAATGGCCAACAACTCCAAATCATGTGTTGCATAGTTCTCCTCATGATTTCTTAGTTTCCTAGAGATGTAAGTGGTTGCTTGACTATCTTGCATCAAGACTCTGCCTAAGCCTTCCTTGGATGCATTTTTGCATACAAAGAATTCCTCATCCATGTCAGGGAATTTTAGTATCGACATTGTCGTCAACAACTCCTTGAGCCTTCGAAATTCTTTCACACATTTCTTGGTCCATACAAACTTCTTGTTTTTCTTTTGAAATTCCATAATTAGATTTTCTATCATCGAAAAACCTTCAACGAATCATCGATAATATCCCACTACACCCATTACGCTATGTACTTTGGGTACGTTCATTAGCAAAGGAAATTCCATAATAGTCTCTACCTTCGTTGGATCCACAATGATACCTTCATCAAAGATAACATTTGTCGGCATAGCGGCAGACCCAGGGTTCAATGCTACAACAACGCACCAACAAAACCCTAACTACTGACCCTTTCAGAAACATCTACGAAGAAGATGAAGTCTCACTCGAGGTAGAGGCAGGGGTGGTTCCAAGACTCAGATGTCTATAACCTTAGTTGGGACACCGATCTATGATTACACACCTTAGCAAAACACTTAGTAGTTACAATTCATCAATATTTAATCAGTTCGTAGATAAAACCCTAATTACATAGCACTGCAGGTTTCACCTAGATCTAGCATATTCAAGCATTAAGCACATTCACATAGGTTAGATCTAGCATTCATCCATATTATTAAGCACAAAGAATTAACATATCTATCTATCATTCATCTATATCAAAGAACTTAAGCAAGTAAACACATAAAAACATCAATACATCACACAAAGCATAGCAACAAAGGATATACGTGGTTCACCCCCAGCCTGGGGTTACGTCCACCGACTCTTATTCTCTATTATTATCTTCGATCAATCAGCTACATGCACATATCCACAATATCCTACTCTGCATAATATAGGAGATCTGCGCACACCTCACCAGATCCTCCTTTCCCAAGCTAGGTTACATCACAAAGATTCTACTCAATCTCTTATAGTCACTTGCACTTAGTGTTGCAAGTCTCACACAACATGCATAATGCATGTACAGTATCACTTTCACTTAACACTTGGTATCACACACTTATGCCTTTGCACTTAACATACATGCACACCCTTACTTACATCACCTAGATTTCTATTTATACATTACAAAAGAGGCCTAAACATGGGTAAACCCATGGGATGACATCCCCATACTCGTTACATAAGCCCAATACCCAAAAGGACCTAAAAAGGGGCTGAGATACCGTGATCTCTTCTTCAACTTGTGCTCCATATTTGACAGTCTGTCGAAGTCCCAAAAGTAGGTCAAACCTGACCAAGGATCCTCAAAACTTGGTCAAGGGCCAACAACCCCCCAACACTCACCTGGGACTCATCCCGAGTCACTTTGGTCTGGGAAGCTCTTCTTCAAAATCCTCGAACCTGGCTCGAGATGCTTCGACCTATTGATGTGCCACAGCCTCCCGTTCAGTGAAATCTTGGATTACTACTTCATTGACAAGTCTCTCTAAGCATCGTTCAACTACAGTGATGACTTGCTCCAGTTTTGTTCCTCGGACTTCATTCTCTGTGAATAGTTGGCAAGCATTGTCCTGAATTGGTTGGAGTCTCTAAGTCACTTCCATTACTCTGATCTGAATGGTGTGGAACTGTTTTTGGGAATTATGTTGTTCTTGGGATCTCTTCATTCTTTCGACTGCTAACAGGGGCTTCAACTGTGCCTGTATTGTTTCTTATTGGTGCTTTGCCTCCTGGAGCTATGACTCCAGTGCCTTTAATTCAGAATCCTCAGTGAGTCGCTAATAAGTCTGGGAACTGTGATCACTTAGTTGTTTACATTCCATGGCGATTTCCTTGATTCTTTCAACTGTGCTTTGAGCAGTTGCTTCTCTTTGATCTCGTACATCTGACGGAGTGTTGGGCACTATTCAGAGCTCTAAGTCTGCTATTATTTGTTGTAGCTGATGGATATCTTCTGTGAGCTCTGCTACTTGATGCTCCACTCGGTATCCTACCTTTGGCTCTAAGCCTATCACAGAGTGAAGTGCCCTGTCAACTGCTTCTTTGACTCCCAATTGTTCTGTGAGCAACTGTTCTTTTTCTTTCTTGGCCTGCGCTCTATCTTCTTCAAACCTGGTTTGAATGTGCTCTTTCTCCTTTTGTGAAACCTGACGTTGCTCTACCATTTCTTCTTATGCTTGATTTGGGGCCATTGTGGCCTGTTCTTTCTCTTATTGCACTCAACGAAGGTAGGATTCAGTCGCATCAACTAGTTTGCGGAGTTGGACAGGCTCATCTCCCAACTCTGGTTCTTCTAATGTCAGGGGCGCAGTGGATACTAAATGTCTGGAGTGAAGGGCCTATTGTACCCCTCTAAGCTCTGTCACAATTTTTTCATATAAGGATTCTTTCTTGGCTTCGTTGTTCTACAAAATGTCATGTGAAGCATCTGATACAACTGCAATGATGAAATCGAAGTCATCGATCGTGAGTAAAGTCTGAATCTTTGACTTGCTTTCTTTGTATTTCTTCCACAATGTAGGTTTCATGGGGTAAACCTTCCTTTTATTCGATGGATCTGTGTCATCAAGGGGGTTCCATGGTGGGGTTACTTCTCATTTCTCCTGCTTATCTTCTTCCCCTTCTTTTTCCTCTTTGTCCACCTCCTCACCTCCTCCTCCACCATGTGAATCTGAGGTAGTCTCTTATGAGGCTCTTCTCAGTTCCTGTACATATTGTTTCTTCTTCCTTATGCTATTGTTGGGTGCATTATACTCCTTGTGGGTAACTACCGGGCTTCCAATGAGGTTTGGGTTGAACAATTATGCCTTAGTGACTAGTATAAGGAAATTTCCAGGCCATTCCTTAATGATTTCTTCTAGGTCCTCCTCGGTGATATTATAGTATGACTGAAGCTCTTCTTTATTCTCATTTGCGCATGTAGTGATATATATGAAATGGCTATCCATGTGAAACCTCATAAGGGGTCTAAACATGTCCAGAGTGTCTAACGTCATCCCAGGGAATGATTCAATAGCCCTTCTCAGTTGCAGGTAGTAGGTATGGAATACTGCGTTTGACTGCCACTGTTTTCCTAAAGCGTGGTGAACTTCACAACAAGTGNTACACATCGTAGTTCTGTACTGCTGACATGGCATGGTCGTACTGTCGATGTGGCATGTTCATACTATCGACATGGCATGTCCATACTGACATGTGGTAGTTTTGTACTGCCTATGTGGTAGGGTTGTACTACTGACGTGTCACGTTTGTACTGACACATGGAAGGGTCGTACCACCTATGTGGCAGGGTCGTACTGCCTATATGGAAGATCCGTACTAATGATGTGGTAGGTGCTAACTGTGCATGGGTGATGTGGTAGGTGTTGACTAAATAGGGGTGATGTGGCATGTTTTGACTATGCAAAGGTGATGTGGCACGTGCTGAGTATGCAAGGGTGACATGGCACGTGCTGAGTATGCAGGGGTAACATGGACTAATTCCATGCTGACATGTGTCAGGGTATGAGTGAATGGAAGGGGCAGAGGCTTATCCCTTCCCTTGGTCTTATGATTACCATGTGATTGTAGGTGATTCCAACATGAGAGGGTTAGGAAAAATGTGCTAGGACATGGCCACATGGAAGTCATGTGACTAGGGCCTCTGTCGGGTAGGGGCTAGTGCACTAACAATGCGACAAATATTCCCACATGCTCGAGATGCTATAAGAGTCAGGTTTTGGAATGGGAAACACCCGTGATCTTGGTTAGTCATGCACAAGTTTGTTTTAGTGAACAAAGACAACAAGGAATTTGGGAAAAATTTCCAGGGAGTGGTTTCTTCTCAGTTTTTGGCCAAACCAAGTGCAGGAAGAGCCCAGCTAGGGGGTTTTGTGCATTATGGAGCCAATGGAGCCATCTAAAAATCATTTTGAGCCTTGTAAAGAACCTATTTTGATGGTTTGAGTGTTAAAGGAAAATATTCAAAGGAAACTGGACCGAGATGTAAAGCCTAAGTGAGGGGTGAACTACTTCATCTAAGTTGTTGTGTTAATGTTAAAGGGTTTGTGATGGATTCTATGACTATTTAATCAACTTATGATTAAGTAAATACTCCTTAAAAATAAAGAGTTTTAACTCAGTCCTTTTACTCAAGCACATACCAAACCTACTTGCAAAAATTATACAAACAAGCCTCTTCATTATCAGATCAAGATGTTAATTAATTTACCAACTACTGTTCCAAAAATCCATTACAATATTCATCAATATAAAATCCGTATAAATAAATTTAACTAATTACAAATGAAATTGATAACATAAGTACCGTAACTGACGAATGGATTGTTGATGTTCTTCAAAAGTTGGTGATTCCTCCTTGCTCCCACTTTCTAATCGTTGAGACCTCACTGGTACCTCCCAGCCAATGCTTGGGGTAATTTTCTTCCCCATGATCCCCCTGAGCTGCAAAGGGGTCACACACACAGACTAGATAAAAATATAGCTCCTAGGTTGCCTCGCAATGTCAAGCTACCACTCCCTCTAAAGCTGGGTATTCCCAACTCCCACAAGTAAAACTAGTCAAAGAAATTTCGATAGAATAAAATTACTCATACCAGTCAAGGTCCATTCCTCCTCTCAGCCATTTCCTTTATAGAATTTTTCTTAGTGAAAACTTGCCATGCAAATTTAATTCATTTTTTTTAATAATTTAATTAGGAATTATTTCCCCCATACACTTGTCACTTGTTCCCTTAGTTGCACTAATAAATCCATAATTTTATTAAATTAATTGTCAATTTCCCTCACCCATCCTAAAAGCACTCCTAAAATCACTCCTAGTTGTCCCTTTATTCCCTCTATTTCCTTTTCAATGACTGACACCTTTCTAAAACTTAGTTGTGTTTAATTTAGGAAATTTATTTAGTTAGACTAGACTCAATTCCTTTCTATGCTTCCACACTCCTTTTTACATTTATTTCCTTTATTAACTTAGTTCCAATTTATCATTTCTTGCACATAATTAGTAATTAAATATTTAGATAAAATATTTCTCCTCTTTAATTCTTAACTTGATTTTTCTCATCCCTCCCCCTTTTTAATTTATTAATTATTTTTAGTCTTCTTACCCAATTTAGACTTAGGCTTAAATTTTTTTAATCTAGGCTTAGAATTTTTAAGGGATTTTATAATTAATAAAATTACCCATTTATTAATTACTTTTAAGTCCAACAACAATCAAAACAACTTATTGTTTTCTAGGCATCTAAGTTCATTGGCTCACCTTTATTAAAAAAAAATCGTGATGTGCCCTTCAAGATGCACTATGTGCTCCAAGGGTGCAACTCACCTTTATTCAAGTTTTATTTATGCAACATGCCCTTCAAGATGCACTATGTGATCCAAGGGTGCCACTCGCCTTTGATTGGTTTTGGTAGTTTTCCAACCCTTGGAGTCAATACTCCATCTAGTGACCTTGTGAGAGACTAAGGGCCTCTAAGAAATAAGGACCTTGCCTTATTGCACACCCTTTAGAATCTTCGTGAGCGACTGTATTAGTCTTCCCTCACGACATCGTGGATATCTCAAACTAGGTAATCATTAACCTCTAATTTGAGCCATGGTGGGAGTGCTAGTAGGATGTGGCAGGGCTGTTGCCACACATCTCCCTCAATATTCGATTGTTGTGCATGGCCCCTATACTCCTTATGTGAGTCTGATTAGAAATAAATCTTGAATGTGCATCCATAAAAGAAACATTGTCAACAATCATAAACCACATCATAATATACCCAACCATATGTCACATATGAATAAATAAAAATAGCCAAAACATATACAATCCACTCCCTTACTCAATCTGGAGTTCAAGGAGGTCCATCGATGCCATCGACATCCTCAATATTTCAAGTTTCATACACACTCAGGAAAAACCCATCAATAATACCTGTCTATACATAGATATCAAATAACATAACATCATAATCCATAAGCATCATCATCAGAATCCATAAGTGAAACAAACAACCATATACTAAACTGGATCACTTGCACACAAGTGTCCTCAAAGAATAAGTCAAATCATGTGCACTCAAGAGTGGGATGTTACATACCCCCCCTCTTGGTTTAAACTTTGTCCCAAATTTTCACAGTATATGTGCAATAAATAAAGTATCTGACAATATCTAAATGTCTAGCTATCAAAAAAAAATGGAAATTATTGGTGGATATCATATGTGTCTTCCCAGGTAGTCGAGTGTGGGCTATAATTGTCCCACTAGACCTTGACCTGATCGACTGTTCAACACCATAGCTATCTAATGCGATGTATATTGGCTCCATCATGAGCGCACCCTTGTATGACACTTGAAAAGAAATCATGTCAATCACATGTGTAGGATCACTAACATAATGTCTCAAAATAGATACATGAAAAACATCGTGTATACGTCTCAAAGAATCAGGCAAGGCTAGTCGATAGGCCACGTGCCCTTTCTTTTCCACAACCTTGAAAGGTCCCACAAACCTAGGAGAGAGTTTATCACACTTTCCAAACTTGATCGAACTCTTGTGTGGTTTCACCCGCAAGAAGACTCGATCACCAACTTGATAACTACTGTCAACGAGATGCGCATCGACATAACTCTTCTTATCTTTCATTTCTTGGATCGCTTTTGGTCCTAATAGGACCCTATCCTCAAGTCGATCCCAACTCAAAGGCGTTTGACATGGATCACCCATAAAGAAAATCAAACGACGCCATCTTAATGGTGCTTTGATAGTTGTTGTTGTATGCAAAATATACCAATGGAAGGAACTTCGCCCAACGCTTCTATTGGTCCATCACATACATATGCAACATATCTTCAAATATTTGATTCATTCTTTATGTCTTCCCGTTGGTCTCTAGGTGATATGTGGTACTAAATTTAAGTTGGGTTGCCAAGTCCTCTTGGAAACTAGTCCAAAATCGTCCTGTAAACACCGATCCTCGATTAGATATGATCCTCTTAGGCACACCATGCCATATCACTATATCGCTGATAAAAAATCTAGCTATGTCTAGCGCCTGATACATCATACATACAAGAATAAAGTATGCACTCTTCATTAGAGTGTCAACTCCCACGAAAATCGAGTCATGCCTCTTTGTTGTTAACAAAATTCCAACAATAAAGTCCATCGAAATGACCTCCCATTTAGATTATGGAATAGCATGTGGCTGTAGTAATCTTGTTGGATGTATATGTTCAGCCTTCACTTGCTGACATTCTAGACATCTCACCTCGTAGTTGACTATGTACACCTTCATTAATTTCTAGAAGAATAAGGGTTTAAGGTCTGCCCTGATCATTGTGACTCCTAGATGAGCCATGTACATTGCTCTATGAGATTCATTTAAGATCAAACTTATGAACTCGTCGTTAGGAGGTACGTAAATTCTGTTATTATACCTCACTAATCCATCATTGTCCAGAGTAAATCCCTCACATTTTGGTACCAACATGGTGTCTTGTCTGACATTTTCCTTAACCTCTTTATACCAGTCATCACCACATTGTATAGTTAGAATTTATTCACAAAGATTTGTCTGAAGAGGAACCACCAAAAATATGCATGGTCTCCAACTTAGCACATCTGCCTCTCTATTCATTGTTCCTTTTATGTAGGTAATCTCAAAATCGTACTCGCTAAGAAATTCTGACCAATGCCTTTGTCGCATGTTCAAGTCACTTTACGTAAAAATGTCTTGCAAACCACATTGGTCCATTTTTAGTTAGAATTTTCGTCCAATCAGGTAGTGTCTTTATACTCACAAGGCATACACAATGGCCAACAACTCCAAATCATGTGTTGCATAGTTCTCCTCATGATTTCTTAGTTTCCTAGAGATGTAAGTGGTTGCTTGACTATCTTGCATCAAGACTCTGCCTAAGCCTTCCTTGGATGCATTTTTGCATACAAAGAATTCCTCATCCATGTCAGGGAATTTTAGTATCGACATTGTCGTCAACAACTCCTTGAGCCTTCGAAATTCTTTCACACATTTCTTGGTCCATACAAACTTCTTGTTTTTCTTTTGAAATTCCATAATTAGATTTTCTATCATCGAAAAACCTTCAACGAATCATCGATAATATCCCACTACACCCATTACGCTATGTACTTTGGGTACGTTCATTAGCAAAGGAAATTCCATAATAGTCTCTACCTTCGTTGGATCCACAATGATACCTTCATCAAAGATAACATTTGTCGGCATAGCGGCAGACCCAGGGTTCAATGCTACAACAACGCACCAACAAAACCCTAACTACTGACCCTTTCAGAAACATCTACGAAGAAGATGAAGTCTCACTCGAGGTAGAGGCAGGGGTGGTTCCAAGACTCAGATGTCTATAACCTTAGTTGGGACACCGATCTATGATTACACACCTTAGCAAAACACTTAGTAGTTACAATTCATCAATATTTAATCAGTTCGTAGATAAAACCCTAATTACATAGCACTGCAGGTTTCACCTAGATCTAGCATATTCAAGCATTAAGCACATTCACATAGGTTAGATCTAGCATTCATCCATATTATTAAGCACAAAGAATTAACATATCTATCTATCATTCATCTATATCAAAGAACTTAAGCAAGTAAACACATAAAAACATCAATACATCACACAAAGCATAGCAACAAAGGATATACGTGGTTCACCCCCAGCCTGGGGTTACGTCCACCGACTCTTATTCTCTATTATTATCTTCGATCAATCAGCTACATGCACATATCCACAATATCCTACTCTGCATAATATAGGAGATCTGCGCACACCTCACCAGATCCTCCTTTCCCAAGCTAGGTTACATCACAAAGATTCTACTCAATCTCTTATAGTCACTTGCACTTAGTGTTGCAAGTCTCACACAACATGCATAATGCATGTACAGTATCACTTTCACTTAACACTTGGTATCACACACTTATGCCTTTGCACTTAACATACATGCACACCCTTACTTACATCACCTAGATTTCTATTTATACATTACAAAAGAGGCCTAAACATGGGTAAACCCATGGGATGACATCCCCATACTCGTTACATAAGCCCAATACCCAAAAGGACCTAAAAAGGGGCTGAGATACCGTGATCTCTTCTTCAACTTGTGCTCCATATTTGACAGTCTGTCGAAGTCCCAAAAGTAGGTCAAACCTGACCAAGGATCCTCAAAACTTGGTCAAGGGCCAACAACCCCCCAACACTCACCTGGGACTCATCCCGAGTCACTTTGGTCTGGGAAGCTCTTCTTCAAAATCCTCGAACCTGGCTCGAGATGCTTCGACCTATTGATGTGCCACAGCCTCCCGTTCAGTGAAATCTTGGATTACTACTTCATTGACAAGTCTCTCTAAGCATCGTTCAACTACAGTGATGACTTGCTCCAGTTTTGTTCCTCGGACTTCATTCTCTGTGAATAGTTGGCAAGCATTGTCCTGAATTGGTTGGAGTCTCTAAGTCACTTCCATTACTCTGATCTGAATGGTGTGGAACTGTTTTTGGGAATTATGTTGTTCTTGGGATCTCTTCATTCTTTCGACTGCTAACAGGGGCTTCAACTGTGCCTGTATTGTTTCTTATTGGTGCTTTGCCTCCTGGAGCTATGACTCCAGTGCCTTTAATTCAGAATCCTCAGTGAGTCGCTAATAAGTCTGGGAACTGTGATCACTTAGTTGTTTACATTCCATGGCGATTTCCTTGATTCTTTCAACTGTGCTTTGAGCAGTTGCTTCTCTTTGATCTCGTACATCTGACGGAGTGTTGGGCACTATTCAGAGCTCTAAGTCTGCTATTATTTGTTGTAGCTGATGGATATCTTCTGTGAGCTCTGCTACTTGATGCTCCACTCGGTATCCTACCTTTGGCTCTAAGCCTATCACAGAGTGAAGTGCCCTGTCAACTGCTTCTTTGACTCCCAATTGTTCTGTGAGCAACTGTTCTTTTTCTTTCTTGGCCTGCGCTCTATCTTCTTCAAACCTGGTTTGAATGTGCTCTTTCTCCTTTTGTGAAACCTGACGTTGCTCTACCATTTCTTCTTATGCTTGATTTGGGGCCATTGTGGCCTGTTCTTTCTCTTATTGCACTCAACGAAGGTAGGATTCAGTCGCATCAACTAGTTTGCGGAGTTGGACAGGCTCATCTCCCAACTCTGGTTCTTCTAATGTCAGGGGCGCAGTGGATACTAAATGTCTGGAGTGAAGGGCCTATTGTACCCCTCTAAGCTCTGTCACAATTTTTTCATATAAGGATTCTTTCTTGGCTTCGTTGTTCTACAAAATGTCATGTGAAGCATCTGATACAACTGCAATGATGAAATCGAAGTCATCGATCGTGAGTAAAGTCTGAATCTTTGACTTGCTTTCTTTGTATTTCTTCCACAATGTAGGTTTCATGGGGTAAACCTTCCTTTTATTCGATGGATCTGTGTCATCAAGGGGGTTCCATGGTGGGGTTACTTCTCATTTCTCCTGCTTATCTTCTTCCCCTTCTTTTTCCTCTTTGTCCACCTCCTCACCTCCTCCTCCACCATGTGAATCTGAGGTAGTCTCTTATGAGGCTCTTCTCAGTTCCTGTACATATTGTTTCTTCTTCCTTATGCTATTGTTGGGTGCATTATACTCCTTGTGGGTAACTACCGGGCTTCCAATGAGGTTTGGGTTGAACAATTATGCCTTAGTGACTAGTATAAGGAAATTTCCAGGCCATTCCTTAATGATTTCTTCTAGGTCCTCCTCGGTGATATTATAGTATGACTGAAGCTCTTCTTTATTCTCATTTGCGCATGTAGTGATATATATGAAATGGCTATCCATGTGAAACCTCATAAGGGGTCTAAACATGTCCAGAGTGTCTAACGTCATCCCAGGGAATGATTCAATAGCCCTTCTCAGTTGCAGGTAGTAGGTATGGAATACTGCGTTTGACTGCCACTGTTTTCCTAAAGCGTGGTGAACTTCACAACAAGTGTTTCAAACGGCTCAATGTCTGGGAAGGTTGCACCTTCTGGCATCTTCCAAACTGTAAACATGATGAGGATCAACAACCAGCTAAAGGGGATCTTGTATCCACGATCCTGAGCTTTGCGACAAATGAATTCTAGATGGTTAACTAAGTACTTTTCCCAACTTATCTATAATCCCTCCACACACTTTCCTGCGAGGTCAACCACAAACTCTATGACCTACGTGGGTTTTCTCTTTCGGACTAGCTTACCAGCAATGAACTGAAAAGTGAGGTGCACTACACCATTCTGAATGGAGGCTACCTTGTAGCCTCACATCCCCTTCTCTACATTGTCTTTAATCCTCTATGTCAGGGCATGATCTGTAGTCTTCCCTGGGTAGAAGTCCCACGGGTCGGGTCCTTGCATGCTCAATTCACTGATCCTATGGATCAACACCAGATCGATGGTAATATGTGTGTCTAACCATAAATAACCACCGTGGAAGCATGACAACAGGAGTTTAATGCATGCGTTAACCTCCTGGTGCCTTCCAAAGTGTGGAATTTTCATGACATTAAGGATAGTGGACTACGCGATGTTCATGGTCCATGGCTGGGGAATGATCTTTGATCTCTTTCCCTTCATCTTAGTCAAGTACTTGTGAGGCATGAGCATGCCATAGGTCTTACGGTCCCCTATATTATAGTCACTGATATTTAAGGTTGGAATCCTCAACAACTGTGGTCTGATTGCGCGTATCCCCTTCTGGAGGTACGTTGTGATGACTGTGTAGTCGAAGTCCCATCATGATGTTGGAATGGATGGAAAGAGAACACGAGGAGAATGATGCCATTGCTGGGAATGATCTGGGTATAGTTTCTACCCTTCGAGAATGTGGACTCTTAAAAATTTTTAGGATCTCGGGCATGAGAGCCCAACTCAGATTCTTAGAGTACCTGGTCCACATGTGGGATGTGGATCAACANACCTATTTTGATGGTTTGAGTGTTAAAGGAAAATATTCAAAGGAAACTGGACCGAGATGTAAAGCCTAAGTGAGGGGTGAACTACTTCATCTAAGTTGTTGTGTTAATGTTAAAGGGTTTGTGATGGATTCTATGACTATTTAATCAACTTATGATTAAGTAAATACTCCTTAAAAATAAAGAGTTTTAACTCAGTCCTTTTACTCAAGCACATACCAAACCTACTTGCAAAAATTATACAAACAAGCCTCTTCATTATCAGATCAAGATGTTAATTAATTTACCAACTACTGTTCCAAAAATCCATTACAATATTCATCAATATAAAATCCGTATAAATAAATTTAACTAATTACAAATGAAATTGATAACATAAGTACCGTAACTGACGAATGGATTGTTGATGTTCTTCAAAAGTTGGTGATTCCTCCTTGCTCCCACTTTCTAATCGTTGAGACCTCACTGGTACCTCCCAGCCAATGCTTGGGGTAATTTTCTTCCCCATGATCCCCCTGAGCTGCAAAGGGGTCACACACACAGACTAGATAAAAATATAGCTCCTAGGTTGCCTCGCAATGTCAAGCTACCACTCCCTCTAAAGCTGGGTATTCCCAACTCCCACAAGTAAAACTAGTCAAAGAAATTTCGATAGAATAAAATTACTCATACCAGTCAAGGTCCATTCCTCCTCTCAGCCATTTCCTTTATAGAATTTTTCTTAGTGAAAACTTGCCATGCAAATTTAATTCATTTTTTTTAATAATTTAATTAGGAATTATTTCCCCCATACACTTGTCACTTGTTCCCTTAGTTGCACTAATAAATCCATAATTTTATTAAATTAATTGTCAATTTCCCTCACCCATCCTAAAAGCACTCCTAAAATCACTCCTAGTTGTCCCTTTATTCCCTCTATTTCCTTTTCAATGACTGACACCTTTCTAAAACTTAGTTGTGTTTAATTTAGGAAATTTATTTAGTTAGACTAGACTCAATTCCTTTCTATGCTTCCACACTCCTTTTTACATTTATTTCCTTTATTAACTTAGTTCCAATTTATCATTTCTTGCACATAATTAGTAATTAAATATTTAGATAAAATATTTCTCCTCTTTAATTCTTAACTTGATTTTTCTCATCCCTCCCCCTTTTTAATTTATTAATTATTTTTAGTCTTCTTACCCAATTTAGACTTAGGCTTAAATTTTTTTAATCTAGGCTTAGAATTTTTAAGGGATTTTATAATTAATAAAATTACCCATTTATTAATTACTTTTAAGTCCAACAACAATCAAAACAACTTATTGTTTTCTAGGCATCTAAGTTCATTGGCTCACCTTTATTAAAAAAAAATCGTGATGTGCCCTTCAAGATGCACTATGTGCTCCAAGGGTGCAACTCACCTTTATTCAAGTTTTATTTATGCAACATGCCCTTCAAGATGCACTATGTGATCCAAGGGTGCCACTCGCCTTTGATTGGTTTTGGTAGTTTTCCAACCCTTGGAGTCAATACTCCATCTAGTGACCTTGTGAGAGACTAAGGGCCTCTAAGAAATAAGGACCTTGCCTTATTGCACACCCTTTAGAATCTTCGTGAGCGACTGTATTAGTCTTCCCTCACGACATCGTGGATATCTCAAACTAGGTAATCATTAACCTCTAATTTGAGCCATGGTGGGAGTGCTAGTAGGATGTGGCAGGGCTGTTGCCACACATCTCCCTCAATATTCGATTGTTGTGCATGGCCCCTATACTCCTTATGTGAGTCTGATTAGAAATAAATCTTGAATGTGCATCCATAAAAGAAACATTGTCAACAATCATAAACCACATCATAATATACCCAACCATATGTCACATATGAATAAATAAAAATAGCCAAAACATATACAATCCACTCCCTTACTCAATCTGGAGTTCAAGGAGGTCCATCGATGCCATCGACATCCTCAATATTTCAAGTTTCATACACACTCAGGAAAAACCCATCAATAATACCTGTCTATACATAGATATCAAATAACATAACATCATAATCCATAAGCATCATCATCAGAATCCATAAGTGAAACAAACAACCATATACTAAACTGGATCACTTGCACACAAGTGTCCTCAAAGAATAAGTCAAATCATGTGCACTCAAGAGTGGGATGTTACATACCCCCCCTCTTGGTTTAAACTTTGTCCCAAATTTTCACAGTATATGTGCAATAAATAAAGTATCTGACAATATCTAAATGTCTAGCTATCAAAAAAAAATGGAAATTATTGGTGGATATCATATGTGTCTTCCCAGGTAGTCGAGTGTGGGCTATAATTGTCCCACTAGACCTTGACCTGATCGACTGTTCAACACCATAGCTATCTAATGCGATGTATATTGGCTCCATCATGAGCGCACCCTTGTATGACACTTGAAAAGAAATCATGTCAATCACATGTGTAGGATCACTAACATAATGTCTCAAAATAGATACATGAAAAACATCGTGTATACGTCTCAAAGAATCAGGCAAGGCTAGTCGATAGGCCACGTGCCCTTTCTTTTCCACAACCTTGAAAGGTCCCACAAACCTAGGAGAGAGTTTATCACACTTTCCAAACTTGATCGAACTCTTGTGTGGTTTCACCCGCAAGAAGACTCGATCACCAACTTGATAACTACTGTCAACGAGATGCGCATCGACATAACTCTTCTTATCTTTCATTTCTTGGATCGCTTTTGGTCCTAATAGGACCCTATCCTCAAGTCGATCCCAACTCAAAGGCGTTTGACATGGATCACCCATAAAGAAAATCAAACGACGCCATCTTAATGGTGCTTTGATAGTTGTTGTTGTATGCAAAATATACCAATGGAAGGAACTTCGCCCAACGCTTCTATTGGTCCATCACATACATATGCAACATATCTTCAAATATTTGATTCATTCTTTATGTCTTCCCGTTGGTCTCTAGGTGATATGTGGTACTAAATTTAAGTTGGGTTGCCAAGTCCTCTTGGAAACTAGTCCAAAATCGTCCTGTAAACACCGATCCTCGATTAGATATGATCCTCTTAGGCACACCATGCCATATCACTATATCGCTGATAAAAAATCTAGCTATGTCTAGCGCCTGATACATCATACATACAAGAATAAAGTATGCACTCTTCATTAGAGTGTCAACTCCCACGAAAATCGAGTCATGCCTCTTTGTTGTTAACAAAATTCCAACAATAAAGTCCATCGAAATGACCTCCCATTTAGATTATGGAATAGCATGTGGCTGTAGTAATCTTGTTGGATGTATATGTTCAGCCTTCACTTGCTGACATTCTAGACATCTCACCTCGTAGTTGACTATGTACACCTTCATTAATTTCTAGAAGAATAAGGGTTTAAGGTCTGCCCTGATCATTGTGACTCCTAGATGAGCCATGTACATTGCTCTATGAGATTCATTTAAGATCAAACTTATGAACTCGTCGTTAGGAGGTACGTAAATTCTGTTATTATACCTCACTAATCCATCATTGTCCAGAGTAAATCCCTCACATTTTGGTACCAACATGGTGTCTTGTCTGACATTTTCCTTAACCTCTTTATACCAGTCATCACCACATTGTATAGTTAGAATTTATTCACAAAGATTTGTCTGAAGAGGAACCACCAAAAATATGCATGGTCTCCAACTTAGCACATCTGCCTCTCTATTCATTGTTCCTTTTATGTAGGTAATCTCAAAATCGTACTCGCTAAGAAATTCTGACCAATGCCTTTGTCGCATGTTCAAGTCACTTTACGTAAAAATGTCTTGCAAACCACATTGGTCCATTTTTAGTTAGAATTTTCGTCCAATCAGGTAGTGTCTTTATACTCACAAGGCATACACAATGGCCAACAACTCCAAATCATGTGTTGCATAGTTCTCCTCATGATTTCTTAGTTTCCTAGAGATGTAAGTGGTTGCTTGACTATCTTGCATCAAGACTCTGCCTAAGCCTTCCTTGGATGCATTTTTGCATACAAAGAATTCCTCATCCATGTCAGGGAATTTTAGTATCGACATTGTCGTCAACAACTCCTTGAGCCTTCGAAATTCTTTCACACATTTCTTGGTCCATACAAACTTCTTGTTTTTCTTTTGAAATTCCATAATTAGATTTTCTATCATCGAAAAACCTTCAACGAATCATCGATAATATCCCACTACACCCATTACGCTATGTACTTTGGGTACGTTCATTAGCAAAGGAAATTCCATAATAGTCTCTACCTTCGTTGGATCCACAATGATACCTTCATCAAAGATAACATTTGTCGGCATAGCGGCAGACCCAGGGTTCAATGCTACAACAACGCACCAACAAAACCCTAACTACTGACCCTTTCAGAAACATCTACGAAGAAGATGAAGTCTCACTCGAGGTAGAGGCAGGGGTGGTTCCAAGACTCAGATGTCTATAACCTTAGTTGGGACACCGATCTATGATTACACACCTTAGCAAAACACTTAGTAGTTACAATTCATCAATATTTAATCAGTTCGTAGATAAAACCCTAATTACATAGCACTGCAGGTTTCACCTAGATCTAGCATATTCAAGCATTAAGCACATTCACATAGGTTAGATCTAGCATTCATCCATATTATTAAGCACAAAGAATTAACATATCTATCTATCATTCATCTATATCAAAGAACTTAAGCAAGTAAACACATAAAAACATCAATACATCACACAAAGCATAGCAACAAAGGATATACGTGGTTCACCCCCAGCCTGGGGTTACGTCCACCGACTCTTATTCTCTATTATTATCTTCGATCAATCAGCTACATGCACATATCCACAATATCCTACTCTGCATAATATAGGAGATCTGCGCACACCTCACCAGATCCTCCTTTCCCAAGCTAGGTTACATCACAAAGATTCTACTCAATCTCTTATAGTCACTTGCACTTAGTGTTGCAAGTCTCACACAACATGCATAATGCATGTACAGTATCACTTTCACTTAACACTTGGTATCACACACTTATGCCTTTGCACTTAACATACATGCACACCCTTACTTACATCACCTAGATTTCTATTTATACATTACAAAAGAGGCCTAAACATGGGTAAACCCATGGGATGACATCCCCATACTCGTTACATAAGCCCAATACCCAAAAGGACCTAAAAAGGGGCTGAGATACCGTGATCTCTTCTTCAACTTGTGCTCCATATTTGACAGTCTGTCGAAGTCCCAAAAGTAGGTCAAACCTGACCAAGGATCCTCAAAACTTGGTCAAGGGCCAACAACCCCCCAACACTCACCTGGGACTCATCCCGAGTCACTTTGGTCTGGGAAGCTCTTCTTCAAAATCCTCGAACCTGGCTCGAGATGCTTCGACCTATTGATGTGCCACAGCCTCCCGTTCAGTGAAATCTTGGATTACTACTTCATTGACAAGTCTCTCTAAGCATCGTTCAACTACAGTGATGACTTGCTCCAGTTTTGTTCCTCGGACTTCATTCTCTGTGAATAGTTGGCAAGCATTGTCCTGAATTGGTTGGAGTCTCTAAGTCACTTCCATTACTCTGATCTGAATGGTGTGGAACTGTTTTTGGGAATTATGTTGTTCTTGGGATCTCTTCATTCTTTCGACTGCTAACAGGGGCTTCAACTGTGCCTGTATTGTTTCTTATTGGTGCTTTGCCTCCTGGAGCTATGACTCCAGTGCCTTTAATTCAGAATCCTCAGTGAGTCGCTAATAAGTCTGGGAACTGTGATCACTTAGTTGTTTACATTCCATGGCGATTTCCTTGATTCTTTCAACTGTGCTTTGAGCAGTTGCTTCTCTTTGATCTCGTACATCTGACGGAGTGTTGGGCACTATTCAGAGCTCTAAGTCTGCTATTATTTGTTGTAGCTGATGGATATCTTCTGTGAGCTCTGCTACTTGATGCTCCACTCGGTATCCTACCTTTGGCTCTAAGCCTATCACAGAGTGAAGTGCCCTGTCAACTGCTTCTTTGACTCCCAATTGTTCTGTGAGCAACTGTTCTTTTTCTTTCTTGGCCTGCGCTCTATCTTCTTCAAACCTGGTTTGAATGTGCTCTTTCTCCTTTTGTGAAACCTGACGTTGCTCTACCATTTCTTCTTATGCTTGATTTGGGGCCATTGTGGCCTGTTCTTTCTCTTATTGCACTCAACGAAGGTAGGATTCAGTCGCATCAACTAGTTTGCGGAGTTGGACAGGCTCATCTCCCAACTCTGGTTCTTCTAATGTCAGGGGCGCAGTGGATACTAAATGTCTGGAGTGAAGGGCCTATTGTACCCCTCTAAGCTCTGTCACAATTTTTTCATATAAGGATTCTTTCTTGGCTTCGTTGTTCTACAAAATGTCATGTGAAGCATCTGATACAACTGCAATGATGAAATCGAAGTCATCGATCGTGAGTAAAGTCTGAATCTTTGACTTGCTTTCTTTGTATTTCTTCCACAATGTAGGTTTCATGGGGTAAACCTTCCTTTTATTCGATGGATCTGTGTCATCAAGGGGGTTCCATGGTGGGGTTACTTCTCATTTCTCCTGCTTATCTTCTTCCCCTTCTTTTTCCTCTTTGTCCACCTCCTCACCTCCTCCTCCACCATGTGAATCTGAGGTAGTCTCTTATGAGGCTCTTCTCAGTTCCTGTACATATTGTTTCTTCTTCCTTATGCTATTGTTGGGTGCATTATACTCCTTGTGGGTAACTACCGGGCTTCCAATGAGGTTTGGGTTGAACAATTATGCCTTAGTGACTAGTATAAGGAAATTTCCAGGCCATTCCTTAATGATTTCTTCTAGGTCCTCCTCGGTGATATTATAGTATGACTGAAGCTCTTCTTTATTCTCATTTGCGCATGTAGTGATATATATGAAATGGCTATCCATGTGAAACCTCATAAGGGGTCTAAACATGTCCAGAGTGTCTAACGTCATCCCAGGGAATGATTCAATAGCCCTTCTCAGTTGCAGGTAGTAGGTATGGAATACTGCGTTTGACTGCCACTGTTTTCCTAAAGCGTGGTGAACTTCACAACAAGTGGTTCAAACGGCTCAATGTCTGGGAAGGTTGCATCTTCTGGCATCTTCCAAACTGTAAACATGATGAGGATCAACAACCAGCTAAAGGGGAACTCGTATCCACGATCCTGAGCTTCGCGACAAATGAATTCTAGATGGTTAACTAAGTACTTTTCCCAACTTATCTGTAATCCCTCCACGCACTTTCCTGCGAGGTCAACCACAAACTCTATGACCTGCGTGGGTTTTCTCTTTCGGACTAGCTTACCAACAATGAACTGAAAAGAGAGGTGCACTACACCATTCTGAATGGAGGCTACCTTGTAGCCTCACATCCCCTTCTCTACATTGTCTTTAATCCTCTATGCCAGGGCAGGATCTGTAGTCTTCCCTGGGTAGAAGTCCCACGGGTCGGGTCCCTGCATGCTCAATTCAATGATCCTATGGATCAACACTAGATCGATGGTAATATGTGTGTCTAACCATAAATAACCACCATGGAAGCATGACNTAACGTCATCCCAGGGAATGATTCAATAGCCCTTCTCAGTTGCAGGTAGTAGGTATGGAATACTGCGTTTGACTGCCACTGTTTTCCTAAAGCGTGGTGAACTTCACAACAAGTGTTTCAAACGGCTCAATGTCTGGGAAGGTTGCACCTTCTGGCATCTTCCAAACTGTAAACATGATGAGGATCAACAACCAGCTAAAGGGGATCTTGTATCCACGATCCTGAGCTTTGCGACAAATGAATTCTAGATGGTTAACTAAGTACTTTTCCCAACTTATCTATAATCCCTCCACACACTTTCCTGCGAGGTCAACCACAAACTCTATGACCTACGTGGGTTTTCTCTTTCGGACTAGCTTACCAGCAATGAACTGAAAAGTGAGGTGCACTACACCATTCTGAATGGAGGCTACCTTGTAGCCTCACATCCCCTTCTCTACATTGTCTTTAATCCTCTATGTCAGGGCATGATCTGTAGTCTTCCCTGGGTAGAAGTCCCACGGGTCGGGTCCTTGCATGCTCAATTCACTGATCCTATGGATCAACACCAGATCGATGGTAATATGTGTGTCTAACCATAAATAACCACCGTGGAAGCATGACAACAGGAGTTTAATGCATGCGTTAACCTCCTGGTGCCTTCCAAAGTGTGGAATTTTCATGACATTAAGGATAGTGGACTACGCGATGTTCATGGTCCATGGCTGGGGAATGATCTTTGATCTCTTTCCCTTCATCTTAGTCAAGTACTTGTGAGGCATGAGCATGCCATAGGTCTTACGGTCCCCTATATTATAGTCACTGATATTTAAGGTTGGAATCCTCAACAACTGTGGTCTGATTGCGCGTATCCCCTTCTGGAGGTACGTTGTGATGACTGTGTAGTCGAAGTCCCATCATGATGTTGGAATGGATGGAAAGAGAACACGAGGAGAATGATGCCATTGCTGGGAATGATCTGGGTATAGTTTCTACCCTTCGAGAATGTGGACTCTTAAAAATTTTTAGGATCTCGGGCATGAGAGCCCAACTCAGATTCTTAGAGTACCTGGTCCACATGTGGGATGTGGATCAACAATTATTTCATGTAGGGGTCCACACACTGACACTAGATATCGAGGATATCTATTTTTTGACAGGGTTTTCATGACATGGATACCATGCTACTCTGACCAGAGGTAGAGGCAACATACTTCCTATGAGTGAGTATGTTCGTCGATATTGTGTTCCCGAGGCAAAGAGAAGAAAGGGTAAGGTTTCCATTTGGGGTGTCCAAAATCTAACCTTGCAGACTATATTGTTTACCATTGCACGCATGGCCAAGAGTGCTGCTCCGCACATGGTTCTCTAGATCTATTTCCAATATGCAATAGAGTGCATAGAGCCTTGGGTTTTCAACTAGTCGGATGCGGTTCTTCGCAGCATGAAAATGAAATTGACTAAGTGTAGAAGGGGTGACTTAAAGTAGTTTGGGTACGAGTATATTTTGGTGTCTTTCTTCCTTAAGAGGGTCCCATTGCTACATCTATAGGTAGATTGGGGTTTACCGGCTCCACAGGATCCGAGGATGCTGAGGTGGTGTAATCTCATGGCTTGGCACATAGTAGGGCCTATAATCAAATATAATGATTCGTTTTTTGATTGGTTGAGGCCCCAGATGTTGATGATCAATGACTATGGATATGCTGGTTTGGATTTTCGAGGAGATCTGGATTTGGTCCTACCTAAGGATGCTCAATGGGGTGACTTAGGTGATAAGTACACATTTTCTTCTTTTTAAATGTTTTGAAAATTTTATTATATAAAATGTTTTTANTAACGTCATCCCAGGGAATGATTCAATAGCCCTTCTCAGTTGCAGGTAGTAGGTATGGAATACTGCGTTTGACTGCCACTGTTTTCCTAAAGCGTGGTGAACTTCACAACAAGTGTTTCAAACGGCTCAATGTCTGGGAAGGTTGCACCTTCTGGCATCTTCCAAACTGTAAACATGATGAGGATCAACAACCAGCTAAAGGGGATCTTGTATCCACGATCCTGAGCTTTGCGACAAATGAATTCTAGATGGTTAACTAAGTACTTTTCCCAACTTATCTATAATCCCTCCACACACTTTCCTGCGAGGTCAACCACAAACTCTATGACCTACGTGGGTTTTCTCTTTCGGACTAGCTTACCAGCAATGAACTGAAAAGTGAGGTGCACTACACCATTCTGAATGGAGGCTACCTTGTAGCCTCACATCCCCTTCTCTACATTGTCTTTAATCCTCTATGTCAGGGCATGATCTGTAGTCTTCCCTGGGTAGAAGTCCCACGGGTCGGGTCCTTGCATGCTCAATTCACTGATCCTATGGATCAACACCAGATCGATGGTAATATGTGTGTCTAACCATAAATAACCACCGTGGAAGCATGACAACAGGAGTTTAATGCATGCGTTAACCTCCTGGTGCCTTCCAAAGTGTGGAATTTTCATGACATTAAGGATAGTGGACTACGCGATGTTCATGGTCCATGGCTGGGGAATGATCTTTGATCTCTTTCCCTTCATCTTAGTCAAGTACTTGTGAGGCATGAGCATGCCATAGGTCTTACGGTCCCCTATATTATAGTCACTGATATTTAAGGTTGGAATCCTCAACAACTGTGGTCTGATTGCGCGTATCCCCTTCTGGAGGTACGTTGTGATGACTGTGTAGTCGAAGTCCCATCATGATGTTGGAATGGATGGAAAGAGAACACGAGGAGAATGATGCCATTGCTGGGAATGATCTGGGTATAGTTTCTACCCTTCGAGAATGTGGACTCTTAAAAATTTTTAGGATCTCGGGCATGAGAGCCCAACTCAGATTCTTAGAGTACCTGGTCCACATGTGGGATGTGGATCAACATTTATTTCATGTAGGGGTCCACACACTGACACTAGATATCAAGGATATCTATTTTCTGACGGGGTTTTCATGACATGGATACCATGCTACTCTGACCAGAGGTAGAGGCAGAATACTTCCTATGAGTGAGTATGTTCGTCGATATTGTGTTCTCGAGGCAGAGAGAAGAAAGGGTAAGGTTTCCATTTGGGGTGTCCAAAATCTAACCTTGCAGACTATATTGTTTACCATTGCATGCATGGCCAAGAGTGCTGCTCCGCACATGGCTCTCTAGATCTATTTCCAATATGCAATAGAGTGCATAGAGCCTTGGGTTTTCAACTAGTCGGATGCGGTTCTTCGCAGCATGAAAATGAAATTGACTAAGTGTAGAAGGGGCGACTTAAAGTAGTTCGGGTACGAGTATATTTTGGTGTCTTTCTTCCTTGAGAGGGTCCCATTGCTACATCTATAGGTAGATTGGGGTTTACCGGCTCCACAGGATCCGAGGATGCTGAGGTGGTGTAACCTCATGGCTTGGCACGTAGTAGGGCCTATAATCAAATATAATGATTAGTTTTTTGATTGGTTGAGGCCCCAGATGTTGATGATCAATGACTATGCATATGCTGGTTTGGATTTTCGAGGAGATCTGGATTTGGTCCTACCTAAGGATGCTCAATGGGGTGAATTAGGTGATAAGTACACATTTTCTTCTTTTTAAATGTTTTTGCAAATTTTATTATATAAAATGTTTTTATATTTTTGATCCTAATCAAAAAATTATTTTGACAACACAAATGTGGGGCCATATCGATCACTAGGGATGTCTCCCATTTAGAGGTGAGGAGAAGTGGCTCCAGTGGCAAGATGGGATGCTGAGGACTATGAGGCGATTGAACAGAACTTAGAGGGACTAACTTCAAATGTCCTGAACATCACTATTGAAGAGATCCCAAGATGTTATCAATGCCATATTGTGGGCGTTTCTGAGTCTCTCAGTCGACTGCTCCATAGGGTAGCTTGAGCAGTTATGTGTTATTGTGAGCGTCATTCGTGATGCTATTTTGTAGAAGCTGTGGGCTTCATATTTTGAGATTTTAATCTTAGGACATAAACTTTTTGTAAAAACTTTTGATCGTTATATACATATATATGGCTTCTACTAGCTTATTTTTTGTTGTATAATACATGTGATGTGTGATTGGTTCATAAATGTCCCAAATGTTTGTCTAACACATAATTAGCTAAGGCATCAGTCAATGTATTTAGACATATAGGAATGTGCTGATATTCGATATAATCAAAATAATGTTCTAAGAGGCAAATTCATAAATATACCCATAATAAAGTAGGACTTCGGATGGCATAAACATTACTTAATTGTAGTACTACTAGCTACGAATCGAGTCATATAACCAGGTGGCGAATATCAAGAGAAATAACATCAATCAACAATTTGATGATGGCACTATATTCTGCGATATTATTGGTCGCACGACCAAGGTACACACCTTGTAGACTGATAAGTTCATTTGTAGGTGCATAAATTGCCCATGCAGCAGAAGCAAGGTTCTGAGTACTACGACTAGTGCCATTGGCAAAGCCAATGTGGGGTAGCGAAGACTCCGACATCTGGAAGCCAAGCACAATGCAAGATAAACGGTCGAGGGCAGAGACCAAATAATGAAAAAACATACTAAAGTAACACACAAAAAGTATGATACAATAAAATACAAGCACTCATGCATAGGTGATCTTAAGCATAGTACTTCTTTAAGTAC
>JZKD02S0863633.1:148897-171687 GCA_000966675.3 Picea glauca
TCCACAAGAAGCCTCCATGCCTCCTAACCAAAACCCCATTTACGCAGTCGAAACCAAGGATTTTATCCCATCAGGGCCTATCGACTGGTTCAAAAACCCCATTCCTGCCCCTGATTATTTTGAAGAAGGCAACATGGCCAACATTTCCCCAACCATTAAAATTGACATTTCCATTAAAAATGACACCCTCAAGGAGATCACCATTGGAGCTGCTTGCACTCCTCAGGAAATCACCGCCTATAAAGCACTCTTCCAGGAATATCAAGATATTTTTGCCTGGTCCTACACGGAAATGCCTGGCCTTGATCCCTCTATCGTCGAACATCGCATCGACACCTGGCCCGATATTACACCAGTTCATCAGAAACAATGACCGCTACACCCATCCAAAGCCGCAACCATCAACGCTGAGATTGACAAGTTATGCGCTGTCGGGTTCATTTACCCTATCGCCTATACCTCATGGGTTTCCAAACCTGTACCCGTTAAAAAAAAATAGGGCACTATCCGCGTTTGCATAGACTTTCGTGATCCCAATCACGCATGTCCCAAAGACAATTTCCCAATGCCTTTCATCGACCAAATTATCAAAGATTGCGCTGACCACGAGGCTCTATCCTTTATGGACGATTTCTCTGGTTATAATCAAATTCAAATCCATCATGCCGATCAGTATAAAACCGCATTCACTACCCCTTGGGGTAATTTTTCATATCGTGTCATGCCTTTCGGCTTAAAGAATGCCAGCGCAACTTGCCACTGGACTATGACATACATCTTTCACGTTCTGGCACATATCAGCCTCGCCTACTTGGATGACCTCACAGCTCGATACAAGAAATGCACCCGACATCTCGATGATTTACAAATCATCTTTCAATGGTGTCGTCAGTACAACATCCACTTGAATCTCATCAAGTGCGTATTCTATGTCACCGCAGGGTGCCTCATCGTCTTTATTGTTTCCTAAAGTGGTATTACCGTAGGCCCCCTCAAAGTCCAAGCGATCATCAAAATTCCACCTCCCCGAAATTTACGTCAACTTCAGAGCCTACTGGGAAAAGCTAACTTTCTGAGACACTTTGTCCCAGATTACGCCATACATGCACACGGTTTCCTTCACTTACTACATCACGACATACCATTTCACTGGGACGACCATGCCCAACAGTCATTTGACGATCTTAAAACCGCACTTTCAAATGCACCTTTAATTAGTGCACCTGACTACAATCGCGACTATATCCTCTACATATCAGCATCAGCTGTATCAGTAGCCGACGTTCTTATCCAGCTAGGTGATGAAAATCATGAACATGTCATTTATTACATTAGTAAAAACTTCTCAGGGCCACCCTTGAAGTATAAACATGAAGAGAAACTTTCTCTTGCAGTCGTCCTCATAGTCCAGAAAATGCACCACTACATTCTGCTTCACACAAAAAAGGTCGTCACAGATTCCAACCCTATGCAGTACTTTCTCAGTCGTCGGCAAGTTAACGACAAATTTTCTCGATGGATTGTTATCCTTCAGGAGTATGACCTTGAGTTCTCAACACCTAAGAGTAAGAAGGCCCTTGTTCTCACCGAACTTGTCACGGCCCTCCCCTCTGACACCACCAGTGCCCCCGTCAACACCGACTTTCCCGACGAACATCTCTTTTACATCACTTCGGATGATCCTTGGTACGATGACCTCCTCGTTTATCTCCGAACTCAAAAGTTCGATAACCACCTTTCACGAGATGATCATCGTCGTATTTTCCATCAGCCCCCCCGCTACCTCCTCATCGGAGACATCCTATACTGGCGGGGAGTCGACACCATTTTTCGTTGATGCCTGACTATTGACAAGGCTGATAGAGTCTTAAACGAATGCCATAGCGGCGCATGTGGGGGCCATCCTTCGGGCATATCCACTTCTCAAAAGATTATCCGAGCCAATTACTTTTGGCCTACCTTGTTTCATGATTTCATTCATGTCGTAAAACGATGTGAGCAATGTCAGATCTATGCCAATAAAGACCGAGCTCCCCCCGCTCTTCTTCACCCTATCATCACTGCTGACCCTTTTTGTAAATGGGGCATCGAATTCATGAATTGTAATCCCCCCTCCAACAATGGTCACAAATACATTGTTATCTCCGTTGATTACTTCACCAAATGGGAAGAAGCTATGCCCACCTTCAACAACACCGTTGACACTGCAGCATGTTTTTTCTTTAACCACGTCATATCCTTCTTTTGAGTACCCCTCCAACTCATTTCTGATCATGGGAAACACTTCGAGAATGAGATCTTCGTCGAACTCTCATCTCGGTTAGGATTCTCTCACGAGTTTGCCTCACCATATTACCCTCAGTCTAACGGACAGGTCAAAGAAGTTAACAAAGTTCTCAAGACCATGTTACAGTGCATGGTTAATAAACATAAAACCAATTCTCATCATATGTTATTTTCCGCACTATGGGCTTATCGTATAGCTGTGAAAACAACTACTGGTTTCACACCATTTCATTTAGTCCATGGGGTTGAGGCCACTCTTCCCATCGAGTGCGAAATTCCCACCTTACGCACCGCAATTGAGCTATTACCCGACACTAATCCAATGGAGCAGTGCTTGCTGAACTTGGAGTCTCTATATGAAGATCGTCGATCTTCCTTACAGAACAACGAGGCAGCTAAAAAATGATCCAAGGCTACCTTTGATCGCCATGTCAACCTTCGCTCATTNTATCACTCATGATACCTTTGGCCATGGAAAATTTGAGTCACTCTGGCATGGCCCATACATTATCCAACATTGCCTCACCAAAGGCGCATACATCCTGGACTCCCTTGAAGTCCTCCCTCTCAGAGAACCCGTCAACGAGTTGTCTCTCAAGAAATTTTATGCGTAAACATAGTCATTCTACTTTAGGTTATTTCTTTTATAGCATTTTTAATCTTTTTCCCTCCCTCCCGTCTAAACTATCCTTTGTGCTATTGACAGATGCTTCCTACACTAGCCTACCACATAGGTTATGCCGATGGTGCCAGCCGTTGGACACAAAATCTCGCTTCAGCTGCTTGGGCTCTCTACACCCCCTCACATGAAATGCTCCATTCAAGCGGCATATGTTTAGGTTCGGAAACCAACAACCAAGACAAATACACCACCATCATTAGCCTCATGTCCAATGCCTAGCATCATCATATTCATCACCTTAGCGTCTTCCTCGACTCTCAACTATTCGTACTCCAGCTCAACAATGTGTACCGCATCCGTGATCCTTACCTCTTTCGCAAATACCTGTAGGTTATACTTTTATCTCGACATTTTGATTCCATTACATTTACACATATTCCAAGACAATTGAATCAAATTACAGATAACCTAGCAAATATTGTGTTAGACTAGCATATATCACATCAAGCTACCTCTACACATACATAAACATATCACACAAACTGTCATCGCATATATAGATTAGACATCATCAAAACATTCAAAAAACACATGTAAACACCACATCGATCTCACAAATGTATACTCATGTATATATCAAAAGGTCCATAGTGTCATCCAACTGTTTACATAAAAAAATACAACTATTCATAGGCCAATGAAGAACCTCGGTACAAAATGGGCTCACCAGCCTATATACAAAAAATATATAAATATATATACATCAATGCATCAAGCACCACTCACGGTGCCTCTAGAGCACCACCGCCTTATCCTCCCTCAGGCGGTGGTGACCCACCACCACCTGCCCTAGGTGGTGGTGGTCCACCCCCTACCGGGCCTTCCTGCTCCAGGAGAAATCATCCAGTTGTCATCGTAGCAGCCATTGCTACTCGTTGAACTATGGGCCGCCATGGCGGTGACACCCCCCCACACTACTCCAGGAAAGCCTCATCCTAGATGCGAGACCATATGCCCTCAGGCACATCTTGTAACACCGCCTCCAGACAACGACATATGTCCTCAAAATCCACTCTGGTAGCCACTGGAGGAGCGTGTGATGGCCTAGCACCAGGGTCATCAAACCGACATCTCCTCGCTGCCCTCTTTGGCTCAGCAGGTTGCACTGTGGCATCCTCACGTCGACGTCTCTCTCCCCGCGACAGTCTCTCCAACTCCTGACGAGCCGATGCTCTCTGCAAATCCACCTCGTGCCGACGAGGTTCCACATCTGCACATGCAAACAAACAAAAGATAGTATCAACATCTATATCATATACATAAGGCATGCTATCTCAAGAAAACACAAAAAAATACATANGTGATCCTTACCTCTTTCGCAAATACCTGTAGGTTATACTTTTATCTCGACATTTTGATTCCATTACATTTACACATATTCCAAGACAATTGAATCAAATTACAGATAACCTAGCTAATATTGTGTTAGACTAGCATATATCACATCAAGCTACCTCTACACATACATAAACATATCACACAAACTGTCATCGCATATATAGATTAGACATCATCAAAACATTCAAAAAACACATGTAAACACCACATCAATCTCACAAATGTATACTCATGTATATATCAAAAGGTCCATAGTGTCATCCAACTATTTACATAAAAAAATACAACTATTCATAGGCCAATGAAGAACCTCGGTACAAAATGGGCTCACCAGCCTATATACAAAAAATATATAAATATATATACATCAATGCATCGAGCACCACTCATGGTGCCTCTAGAGCACCACCGCCTTCTCCTCCCTCAGGCGGTGGTGACCCACCACCACTTGCCCTAGGTGGTGGTGGTCCACCCCCTACCGGGCCTTCCTGCTCCAGGAGCAGTCATCTGGTTGTCATCGTAGCAGCCATTGCTACTCGTTGAACTATGGGCTGCCATGGCGGTGACACCCCCACACACTACTCCAGGAAAGCCTCATCCTAGATGCGAGACCATATGCCCTCAGGCACATCTTGTAACACCGCTTCCAAACGACGACGTATGTCCTCAAAATCCACTCTGGTAGCCACCGGAGGAGCGTTTGATGGCCTAGCACTAGGGTCATCAAACCGGCATCTACTCGCTGCCCTCTTTGGCTCAGCAGGTTGCACCGTGGCATCCTCACGTCGACGTCTCTCTCCCCGCGACAGTCTCTCCAGCTCTTGACGAGCCAATTCTCTCTACAAATCCACCTCGTGCCCGCGAGGTGCCACATCTGCACATGCAAACAAACAAAAGATAGTATCAACATCTATATCATATACATAAGGCATGCTATCTCAAGAAAACACAAAAAAATACATATCAACATCATCAATCAACATACCTCGGTGGTCAAACACCTCCCGTGGAGGTAGCACCATATTCGGATCATCCCGTAAGTCAACCTCGGCATAGGGGTACCGTATTATCACCTGCGGCATCTGTTGCCATACCTGTGTTGCCTCTATAGTGAATAAGTGGCCACCCTCTCCACCACCATGGCGAAGCAACACAGTCGACCACCGCCTCATCCGCAGCTCTCACACCCCAGGTGCACCCAATAGAATCCTAGGGTGCAACATCAACACCCTCTCCAAAAACCAGGCCACCAGGATGGACCCAAAGGGAAACTCCCCTGTATTCGTGGACTGACAGTGGTATAACTGCCCCACCATCCTCAAGTGCAGCGTCAACCCCCAGGAAAAATGCTCACCGGTCAACACTCTCCCCATCACCATCAGTTAGCCACCGCTGATCTGTTGCGTCGCCAGTGACCCATACACTCTCACAATCATCACTGCTATGCAGTGATGTGCTAGGGAATCCATCACCCCGATGCTCACAACTGTTCCGGACATATAGTTTGGCCTCGAACAATATCTCTAGCCCACCGTCACAAGCGATGTATCCCTAGGAAGCACCAGCTCCGCCGGTAGGGGTGTTCCCCGAAATGGTAGCCTAGTCGGAAAATACACATCCTCCACTGCAGTGAAGGGAATCTTCTCTCCCCACACTATAAAGCAGTGTAGGTTCGGACTCCACATCCGGATAAGAAACTGCATGAGATACTCCTGCACCCGTATCAAGGAGAACTCAAAGAACTTCAACAGCCCACAGGCTACCAAAGTTGCATGTACGCCTGGCTCCTCAATAGCCACGGTGTCTCGTAGCTGGGACCAATCCTGCTCTCACCAACCAATCGACATCGTGCACACAACTCACCTGCACAAACACAAAACCATCCTCAGTTAGTCACATGGACAATTAAAAACATAAAAAATAAAACACGTTTTATACCCATCAAACTTGCCTCCACGACACGGTTTTTTCACCCACAGGCGCACACACATGCGCGCCTTTACACCTCACAGGTGTGCACATATGCACACCCGTTCACTACATAAGCGCGCATGAGTGTGCACCTGTTCACTACACAGGCACGCTCTTGGGTGCGCCTGTTCACTCTACAGGCGCACACATGTGCGCACTTGTTCAATTGACAGACGCACACATGTGCATGCCTGTTCAGCCTAAAGGCACGCCCATCATGCACACCCTTAATTCCCTTAACCGCGCTCCCATGTGCGTCTATCTGGTGGACAGGTGCACACGTGTGCGCACCTATTACCGGATCGCCCGCGCATGTGGGGCCCATCCCATTAAAACACCTCTGTACGACCCTCCGTACAGCCCTTGCCGAAAAAATGAAATCCTAATTCTATGCAGGATGATCAGACCACTAACCTGATGCTCGCAGGCCCTCAATCAGATGACTTGTCCTCCTCGAATCTCACAATATCCTCTGAATTCTTCTTCTCCAATCACTATAGTAGAAAGTACAAATGAGGTGGCAATGTGGGCCCTACAGCTATATATAGGCGTTTTTTCCAAACTTCCACTCACCAGTCTGGGAGCCCACGGTGTCCATTTCTCGATCTGTCTTCAGCCACAGGATCAACATCCCATCATCTACATCACAACAGTCCCTGGGCCTCTTTTCATCCTGAGCCCCCAAGGCACCATTTTTTCATACCCTGATCAGGTACGCATGCACATATTCACACTTATCAAATACATGCTCAGATCTTCAATTCTCTTCAGATATTATTCACGTCGGGTATTTGGTTTTCATGTGTGCAGGTACATGCTCATCCTACATCGGTACAACCCCTTCATGTATATACTCAACACTGGCATGTAGTCCTTCCCTTTGTATCGCACTTACATTTCCAGTCACACCCTCTGACATTTTCCTCTAGGATCCCCATTCCCAGCTCTGCAGTAGCCACACCTCCATTTGCATCTTTGGTACTGTCACCTAGTAGAATTCTTACCCACATAAGTTGTCGCATTCATAGCACCTTTTGGCACTTCTGGCACTCATGTTGTTTTTCAAAACCCTTTAGGGATGGGAGTCCCGATATTCTTACATCATGTCACGAATCAACCACATACTCCTTCTCCTCATTTTGCTAGCTTTCCCAACGGACTCCCAGATTATCTCTCCACAGTTCTATGGTCGGGCTACACCTCTACAGTAGCATGAACCCTCCATTTCATCCACAATCTGTCTACCCATCTGCAAATCTCCCTTCATTTCACCTACCTCATACAGAAACCCACTCATGGGTCCCCCACCCTTCATCAGTTCTCCGAGCAAATTATGCCCTACCTGGGCCCACCATATCACACTGGGGCACTTGTTTCTATATTTGTACACTTCCCCCCAAATATTCGTTATTTATTGTACAAACTCCTTTATTTTTAGTCGTTACATTACCTTTTTGTTGTCACCTTTGGGCGACCTACTTCCCTTTTTGGCCAACTGCAACCCATGTCACCCTTGGTTGGAGCATTACTTATCATCCACCCTTGCCGGCATCATCCATATATTCAGAGTATCCCATAGGCCACTTACCTCTGCCCTCTGAATTTTTTCACCTTGTCCTGCCTCTGGCACAACTTATCCCCAGTCTTGTCGTCCCCCTAACACTCGACTTCATTGAGCGGTTGCGGCCACTTTTTATCTCACACATACNCAAAAGATAGTATCAACATCTATATCATATACATAAGGCATGCTATCTCAAGAAAACACAAAAAAATACATATCAACATCATCAATCAACATACCTCGGTGGTCAAACACCTCCCCTGGAGGTAGCACCATATTCGGATCATCCCAGAAGTCAACCTCGGCATAGGGGTACCGTAGTATCACCTGCGGCATCTGTTGCCACACTTGTGTTGCCTCTGCAGTGAATAAGTGGCCACCCTTGCCACCACCATGGCGAAGCAACATAGTCGACCACCGCCTCAGCCGCAGCTCTCACACCCCAGGTGCACCCAATAGAATCCTAGGGTGCAACATCAGCACCCTCTCTAGAAACCAGGCCACCAGGATGGACCCAAAGGGAAACTCCCTTGTATTTGTGGACTAACAGTGGTATAATTGCCCCACCATCCTCAAGTGCAGCGTCAGCCCCCAGGCAAAATGCTCGCCGGTCAACACTCTCCCCATCACCATCAGCTAACCACCGTTGATCTGCTGCATCACCAGTGACCCATACACTCTCACAATCATCGTTGCTATGCAGTGATGTGCTAGGGCATCCATCACCCCGATGCTCACAACTGTGCCGGACATATAGTTCAGCCCCGAACAATATATCTAGCCCACCGTCGCAAGCGATGTATCCCTAGGAAGCACCAGCTCCGCCGGTAGGGGTGGTCCCCAAAATGGTAGCCTAGTCAGAAAATACACATCCTCCACCACAGTGAAGGGAATCTTCTCTCCCCACACTATAAATCAGTGTAGGTTCGGACTCCACATCTGGATAAGAAACTGCATGAGATACTCCTGCACCCGTATCAAGGGGCACTCAAAGAACTTCAACAGCCCACAGGCTGCCAAAGTTGCATGTACGCCTGCTCCTCAATAGCCACGGTGTCTCGTAGCTGGGACCAATCCCACTCTCACCAACCAATCAGCATCGTGCACACAACTCACCTGCACAAGCACAAAACCATCCTCAGTCAACCACATGGACAATTAAAAACATAAAAAATAAAACATGTTTTATACCCATCAACCTTGCCTCCACGACACGGTTTTTTCACCCACAGGTGCACACACATGCGCGCCTTTACACCTCACAGGTGTGCACATATGCACACCCGTTCAATACATAAGCGCGCATGAGTGTGCACCTGTTCACTACACAGGCACGCTCTTGGGTGCGCCTGTTCACTCTACAGGCGCACACATGTGCGCACTTGTTCAATCGACAGACGCACACATGTGCATGCCTGTTCAGCCTAAAGGCAAACCCATCATGCACACCCTTAATTCCCTTAACCGCGCTCCCATGTGCGTCTATCTGGTGGACAGGCACACACATGTGCGCACCTATTACCGGATCGCCCGCGCATGTGGGGCCCATCCCCCTAAAACACCTCTGTATGACCCTCCATACAGCCCCTGCCCAAAAAATGAAATCTTAATTCTATGCAGGATGATCAGACCACTAACCTGATGCTCGCGGGCCCTCAATCAGATGCCTCGTCCTCCTCGAATCTCACAATATCCTTTGAATTCTTCTTGTCCAATCACTATAGTAGCAAGTACAAATGAGGTGGCAATGTGGGCCCTACAACTATATATAGGCCTTTTTTCCAAACTTCCACTCACCATTCTGGGAGCCCACGGTGTTCATTTCTCGATCTGTCTTCAGCCACAGGATCAGCATCCCATCATCTACATCACAACATTCCCTGGGCCTCTTTTCATCCTGAGCCCCCAAGGCACCATTTTTTCATACCCTGATCAGGTATGCATGCACATATTCACACTTATCAAATACATGCTCAGATCTTCAATTCTCTTCAGATATTGTTCACGTCGGGTATTTGGTTTTCATGTGTGCAGGTACATGCTCATCCTACATCGGTACAACCCCTTCAGGTATATACTCAACACTGGCATGTAGTCCTTCCCTTTGTATCGCACTTACATTTCCAGTCACACCCTCTGACATTTTCCTCTAGGATCCCCATTCCCAGCTCTGCAGTACCCACACCTCCATTTGCATCTTCGGTACTGTCACCTAGTAGAATTCTTACCCACATAAGTTGTCTCATTCATAGCACCTTTTGGCACTTCTGACACTCATGTTGTTTTTCAAAACCCTTTAGGGATGGGAGTCCCGATATTCTTACATCATGTCACGAATCAACCACATACTCCTTCTCCTCATTTTGCTAGCTTTCCCAACGGACTCCCAGATTATCTCTCCACAGTTCTATGGTCGGGCTACACCTCTACAGTAGCATGAACCCTCCATTTCATCCACAATCTGTCTACCCATCTGCAAATCTCCCTTCATTTCACCTACCTCATACAGAAACCCACTCATGGGTCCCCCACCCTTCATCAGTTCTCCGAGCAAATTATGCCCTACCTGGGCCCACCATATCACACTGGGGCACTTGTTTCTATATTTGTACACTTCCCCCCAAATATTCGTTATTTATTGTACAAACACCTTTATTTTTAGTCGTTACATTACCTTTTTTTTGTCACCTTTGGGCGACCTACTTCCCTTTTTGGCCAACCGCAACCCATGTCACCCTTGGTTAGAGCATTACTTATCATCCACCCTTGCCGGCATCATCCATATATTCAGAGTATCCCACGGGCCACTTACCTCTGCCCTCTGAATTTTTTCAACTTGTCCCGCCCTTGACACAACTTATCCCCAGTCTTGTCGTCCCCCTAACACTCGACCTCGTTGAGCGGTTGCGGCCACTTTTTATCTCACACATACTCCAACAAAGGGCAGTCCCGAGTCTTCCCACATCTTGACTTCGTCCATGTACCTCCTCCACTTCCTCACCTCACCTAGTAGATTTCACGAAGCCATTTGCTTCTGGGAGTCGCGTCCCCCTTTTTTGTCGACATCAACACAGTTTTCCAGAAGAGAGACAGTATCTTGATTCTCATTATCCACTCAATGAGAGATCTCAGATGGCACAGGGTGAAACACCGTTGCTCCCTTCTGTCATTGACCCCCATAAAATTCGACGCCAACACTTTCTCATGTTACGGTGGATTTTACTTTGCGACTATTGCAGTTAGTTCTTTCATTTGCCGAAGACCTCTGAACTTCAATGGGCTATCACTGCCCACATAATCGGTGATACTTATTACCGCAATCACTGCCTACTATTCAGAGTATGTTCATCTGCAGAATTGTCTTTTGCCTTTATCATGACCACCCCTGAGGGCACTACAGTTGTCTACACCAACACTTCAATCATCTTTTTTGGAGTTACATGACACAAGCATGGGGCATGCCCGCCTCGTTTGTACATAGTTTTCTGTTTTCCACACCTCATGGAAGGTCAGGTCCTACCAGTTCCTTTTTCCCTCCAACAGATCGCTCTCGATGATCCCACTATTTCTCTCTATTACAACAACATTCTCAACATAAGAAACATTGATGGATTTCGGCTATACATATGTTCCTAACCTCATCCATCAGGGGGCATCTGTTATCACTGAAATTTTGTCTGCACATGGTTACAAGAACTCAGCACCGTCAAACAGTGATGAAGTCATCCATGGACCTGAATTAGCACCAAATCATTCATAAAAGGGTAAAAAACTATACAAAGTAGTGAAAAATTGAAGGGTGCTATGAAGACATTGGGCGCGTGCGCACATGCGTGGAACATGAACGTAGAAATCGCGCACATGCGCACGATACATGATTGTTATCGCAAAAATCCATGCACCTGCTAAACGACGCATTTATGAGAGTGGTCGGCCTCCCAACCACTTATGGTTTATCTCCCAAGACTATTTGACCCTCAAATCTGGATTGGATTCGACTGGATGGCTGGTCAAAGACCTAGAAATTCCCTAATTAGCCTCTTTTCACACTACAAAGCAATTAAACAATAGCTCAAAGGAATGCTATAAAAAGGCCATGGATGCACCTCATTTTTCAAGGAATTCAAAGTAATGTTATGCTACCTCTATTCTCTTGAGGATTCCATCCTTTTCAAGAGCATATTTGCACCACTGCATTGGACAATCCATCTCACCCATTGAGTGGATTTGTAAAGAGTTATTTCATCCTTTTCCATTTTTCTTTGTTGTAAGAAGAGCTAGCTAGTGGGGGTCCAAGAGCCCTCCTTTAGAGGAAGAAGGGACTCATAGTCCCCTTTCTTCTTGGTGTATTGTTTCACTAATAGATCAGCCTCAACATTGGTGACATGGGTCTTATGGTTCTTTTTGTTTCTATGTCCCTANTTCACGAAGCCATTTGCTTCTGGGAGTCGCGTCCCCCTTTTTTGTCGACATCAGCACAGTTTTCCAGAAGGGCGACAGTATCTTGATTCTCATTATCCACTCAATGAGAGATCTCAGACGACACAGGGTGAAACACCATTGCTCCCTTCTGTCATTGACCCCCATAAAATTCGACGCCAACACTTTCTCATGTTACGATGGGTTTTACTTTGCGACTATTGCAGTTAGTTCTTTCATTTGCCGAAGACCTCTGAACTTCGATGGGCTATCATTGCCCACATAATCGGTGATACTTATTACCGTGATCACTGCCTACTATTCAGAGTATGTTCATCTGCAGAATTGTCTTTTTCCTTTATCATGACCACCCCTGAGGGCACTAAAATTGTCTACACCAACACTTCAATCATCTTTTTTGGAGTTACATGACACAAGCATGGGGCATGCCCGCCTCGTTTGTACACAGTTTTTTGTTTTCCACACCTCATGGAAGGTCGGGTCCTACCGGTTCCTTTTTCCCTCCAACAGATCTCTCTCGATGATCCCACTATTTCTCTCTCTTACAACAACATTCTCAACATAAGAAACATTGATGGATTTCGGCTATACATATGTTCCTAACCTCATCCATCATGGGGCATCTGTTATCACTGAAATTTTGTTTGCACATGGTTACAAGAACTCAGCACCGTCAAACAGTGACGAAGTCATCCATGGACTTGAATTAGCACCAAAGCATTCATAAAAGGGTAAAAAACTATACAAAGTAGTGAAAAATTGAAGGGCGCTATGAAGACATTGGGCGCGCGCGCACATGCGTGGAACATGAACGTAGAAATCGCGCACATGCGCACGATACATGATTGTTATCACAAAAATCCACGCACCTGCTAAACAACGCATTTATGAGAGTGGTCGGCCTCCCAACCACTTATGGTTTAGCTCCCAAGCCGATTTGACCCTCAAATCTGGATTGGATTCGACTGGATGGCTGGTCAAAGACCTAGAAATTCCCTAATTAGCCTCTTTTCACACTACAAAGCAATTAAACAATAGCTCAAAGGAATGCTATAAAAAGGCCATGGATGCACCTCATTTTTCAAGGAATTCAAAGTAATGTTATGCTACCTCTATTCTCTTGAGGATTCCATCCTTTTCAAGAGCATATTTGCACCACTGCATTGGACAATCCATCTCACCCATTGAGTGGATTTGTAAAGAGTTATTTCATCCTTTTCCATTTTTCTTTGTTGTAAGAAGAGCTAGCTAGTGGGGGTCCAAGAGCCCTCCTTTAGAGGAAGAAGGGACTCATAGTCCCCTTTCTTCTTGGTGTATTGTTTCACTAATAGATCAGCCTCAACATTGGTGACATGGGTCTTATGGTTCTTTTTGTTTCTATGTCCCTANTCATCGGAACTGATCAAAAAAAGGGATTCATCATGTAATGAATCCTCTGCTACATTTTTCGTCTTAGAACAGGGAAGGTCGCATATCAATTCGACAAACACCAAGGATTTCTTAGAGTTAGCGCATTCGAATTCTAAGTCAAACTCTTGGAGTATTACGATCCATTTGGAGTATTTTCCCCCTAGTAATTGGCATGTAAGAATGTGTTGCATAGGGTTGCAGTTGGAAATCACAGTAGTCTTGCGTAAAAGGATATAGTGTTGGAAACGTTGAACATCTTGGACGACGGCTAAGGCTAGTTTTTCAACATGTAAATACTTGGTTTTGGTAGTCTTGAGACTCCAAATAAAATAATAAATGACATGTTCATCATGAGAATCATCCTCCTGAACGAGATCCATAGCGATGGTATAGTCTAACACTGCGACATAAAGGAAATAATCCTGATTGTAATCAGGTGGGAAGAGTAGTGAGGTACGAGTTAAAGATAGTTTCAAAGCTTCGAAATCATTGTTAGTAGTGGTATCCCATACGAACTCAGAACCTTTCTTGAGCAATCGAGTAAATCCAAGAGCAGCTCATCATAGTTCGGGATGAAATGATGAAGAAAGTTTACCTTCCCTTGCAAACTTTGTAGCTGGCGAAGTGAGGAAGGAGGAGGAAGATTGAGAATTGCCTCGACCTTCAAATGATCTAGCCTGATCCCTTGACGTGAAACAATAAAGCCCAGAATTTGGCTGGACTCTACGCAAAAAAAACATTTGTGTAGGTTTAATCGTATACGGTAGAACCGCCATTGGAGGAAAATGGCTCAGAGGTGTGTGGGATGATCAACACGGTGCATGGAATGAGCTGGTAGGTCATCGAGATATTGTTGGACAATGTGCTTTATATCATGAAATTCATAAGACATGGCACATTGAAAATTCACGACGACATTCTTTAAACCAAAGGTTAGTTTCTAGTAGGAGAAAGTTCCCTAAGGACAAATAAAAGAGGTCTTGTGTTGGTCGGTGGGTACGATATTGATTTGATTATATCCGGAGAAACCATCCATCAAAGAGAAGATTATGCTTTCGGCACAATCGTTGATGATATAGTCAACGAAGGGGGTGGGAAAGTTGTCTTTAGGACAAGCTTGGTTAATATCCCTATAATCGATGCACACATGGATCGTACCTTGTTTTTTGTTAACCGGAATAAGATTGGAAACCTAGTCAGTTAGAGCCACAGGGTAAATAAAGCCAACTTTAAGACATTTCTTAAATTCAAGCTTGATAGCATCTTTTTTACGTGGGTGGACTGGACGAAGTTGTTGTCGGACAGGTTTAGCACTCGGGTATGTCTTAATCTCATGTACAACAATGTCAGGGTCAATACCCAACATTAATTCATATCTCCATGTGAAGACGTCATGAAATTCTTGGAAAAGAGACTTGTAGGTGAAAACTTCGTCATGGGAACACGACGCTTCGATATGCATAGTTTCGACAAGTCTAGGTTTTATGGATATGTCGAGGGGGATAGTGGGTGAGATATTACTTAAGTTCCCTTCATAGAACAGATCGTGTGTAGACTCGGGAATGGTAGAAATGACCACAACGGTTGACAGAGTTGAGATCCATTGGTAACTCTCAATGGTGTGTTGTTCCAGAAAGAGAATGGAACGATGATGTCCATCGTCCCAAGGAGTATCTTCAATGGACATAACAGACATAATCATCTTGTCGGTAGGAAAAATGACGTGGAATGGATCCGGGGATAACTCACCAAGGGAGGAGGTAGAAGGGGTGGCCGATTGAATGGCTTGATAAGCAGACTCGATCGGGCTCAAAGGCATTTGGTCACCATAACAAAGATGTTCACTAGGGTTGGGTAATATCCATGGGTCATAAGACATAGGGGTTTCGTAAAAAGAGGTGGATATCATGTTGATCGAGGTGACAAACGGATGTGGAACATCGGGTGGTGGAATGGGGAAAGTACTCATCAAAGAAGAATATTTAAGAAGACCCACACTGACATTCTCATATCCAAGGGGGTTTTGCAATGAAAGGGACGTTGTTGGTACGTGCATCGGAGTGAAAGAAGGCCAATTGGTCCACCGTAATTACTTTTCCTTGATGTGGGAAACATACGACATGGAAAAGAGTGGACACAAATGCACGCATGGAATCGATCCAGCTACGACCAAGTAGAAGGTTGTAATCAAGAGGAGCATCAAATACCTCCACTTCAACGTTGACCGTTTTTCCTTCTAACGTAATAGGAAACAAAGGAAGGACACCATAAGGCTTAAAACCAGAGCCATTGAAGGCTTTGAGCGTGTTGTGGGATTCAGTTAAAGGAGGAGATCCGATGGATTTCCAGTAGGTAATAGACATGACACACATTGAGGCACCCTCATCAATAACTTTTCTACAATTGTTCTTGTCGGAGACAATAACTTGTATTTGGAATGTGAGTTGAGGGTGTAACCTTGGAATGTGATATTCCAAGTCAAAAATTATTAAATTTGTATCTTAGGGTCGATTCCACCAATAGCTTTCAACAGTGCCTTCAGTTGTATAGGACAACTCTGAAGGACTTCGAGGGATAACATCGCAGACGGTGCTTGGGCCATAGCTTTGAATATACTGTATTTTTGGATAGCACATGCATGAGGATTGAAAGAATATTTTCAGACAACACCCTTTGGGGGAGGGTGAAGAACTGTATCTAGGCTCGGTTGTTCAAGATGAAGAGGACCGTTGGTAGGTGGAGTCGTGGGATATGGTTGGACCAATGAAGGAGTTATTTCATCAACCTTCTCTTTGGAAGAGGAATAATCTTTGGCTTGAGTGGTAAGTGTGATGTCATTCTTCCTTGAATCACCTATACACATTAAGACATAGGATGTAGTGGATGGGGAAGGTTGGTCATGAATGACCAATTGGGTCTGTTGTTGAGAAGGGAAGGGTTGTGACAACATGACCGGAGTAGGTGGTTTCGGGGTCCCTTGAAGGAACTTAGTAACCTCAGCTCATCTTGGACAATCCTTAGTGTAGTGTTCATCACCATAGATGAGACAAGGGTATCGAGGTCTCCGCTTATCCTTATCATCCATAGGTTGTGTTTTGGTCTTCTCATATTGTGGATTATTTTTATCCTCCTTGTTCTTACCCTTCCCTTTTCTGGATTTATTATTTCCAGTGGGGGTTGATTGAATAGAGTTCACCTCAAAAGTTTTTCCGGTGGGAGGGGTAGGAGACTGAGCATTTTGAACATTAGAAGCAATGGATTTGGGGTTGTTGCTAGAGGCTTGGACAGAATGGGGTTGGGCATGGAAAGGACCAATCACATTGTCAGCTACATGAGAAGCAACAAGAGTAGTTGAAGTAGTAGAAGTAGAAGGACGAGGTGCGTCAGGGAGTAAGTCGTAAAGAGTACCTGTTTGTGAGTAAATGAGGTCGAGGTATTGAGCACGACTGATTGCTTATTCTTCTGTGAAAAATCCACCCATGGTGATGTCACGAGCGATGTCATTCATGAATGATTTCATGAACCACTCTACCAGGAACTGATTGGGAAGTTTGAGTTTGATGAGACATCGTCTCCGTCGCCACTCATGAATGTGATCAAAGATATGAGTGGCTTTGGTTTGTTTGAAAAAACTCAAAATTTCGGTTCCTGTTTCGTAGTGGATTGGTAACTAGTAATGGGTGAGGAAATCCATAGAGAGGGTGTTGAAGTCGATGAATAAGCCTCGTGGTAATTCTATATACCACTTCATGGCGGAAGGTGTGAGAGTTCGCTGAAAAAGGCGTAAATGAATAAAGTCATCCATCAAAGAGTTGGATGAACACCAAAGGTGAAAATTCATTACATGATTGTTCGGGTCCTCTCCTGGTATACCATCGAATTTAGGGATGTTGTATGGTAGTTTGGCTGGTATCGCGGGCCATTGGGGAGAGTGACAGATCAGATCATTTAAAATTATCGACAGATCAGGGAGGTCTAGGGTGGATAATAAGGGTAACTGTCTATTCACGTGTGGGTACTAGTGACTTTGGGGAGGGAGTCCCATCGGTATACCAGTGGGACCATAAGCAGTTTGCATATAATGCGAATATTCAGGAAGATTTGGTTGTTGGTGTGGAGTCAAGTAATTTATAGGGTTGTATTGGTTGGGGTTGTTCCCTTGAACAGGGGCGTGGGGTTGAACTTTCGAGCCCCAAATAGGATTGGACGTACCTGGATATGGTTGGCCTATACTAGGGGGTATGACGGAGCTAGCTTGAGTTTGTTTCCCCTAGTCGAGTGAGGATTATTTTGGATAAGATAGTTCCAATACTGGGCCAAGGATGGAGGTATGTTTTTTCCATAGGGTGGGGTAGGTTGGGGTTTCCCTCCAATTGGGGGTTGCATCCTAATTGGGATTTGTCCTGCAAAAGGGGATTGGGTTTGGCCTCCTTGGTGAAATTGTCCACTAACAGGAATTTGGTAATTAGGTGTGAAAGACGGGATGGTGCCACTAGGTTCGGTGCCTCCGATGGAGGATGGGAGAGGCCCTCTGAAAGGGGTCCAGGAAGTGTCAGAATGAAACCAGGAATGAGATGGTACCCAGAAAGAGTGGAAATATCAGGAGTCCCATATGGTATTTTTGTAGGAGCGGGAATAGAAGCATTCAATGCATGATATCCGGGGGGAAGTGTTTGGGTGAATCTAGGTGAAAGCGGTGTGCCAATGGGAGCTTGGCTAGCCACCGTAATCCCATTGTGAGGATGCATAGTATCTGGGACCATTGTGCAATGGACCATTTGTAGGGGGATATTCAAGATGTGGTCGGATGGTGGAATGTCTGAACCATGAAAATAATAGGCAGTAGTAAAAGGTATTGCATCTGGATTGGATGTTTCGAGCAACTGTGACAGTGATATCAATGCCTACTCCTGAGCCAAAGAGATCCCATCTAAAAATGCCAGTAGTCCAAAAAGGATCTTGACCCTTAGGTCCTGTGAAAGGTCTGGTTGGTAATCCAGAAGACTCAACAACTATTTCTCTGGAAGAATTCACTCGAACAATATGTCTCACAGATTCGGGAGGAAGTCAGAAGTCCTCTCGAGAATTGGTAATTCAGAAACATTCTAAAGAGTTAATTCTTTCCACTTATGGAGTGGAAATGTCTTGGACTTCACTCTGTTGAGGAGAGCCATCTGCTGAGTTTGTAGGCAAGTGTTGAGAACCTTCCATATCTTCTAGGGGTAGGCCTTGCAATTTATGTGAATGGCGTGGAGGATCAATTGTGATCGAATTAAAATCTTAGGAAATAAATTCTATGGCCAACTTGGGTAAACAAAAAGTACATGCTAGTAAAATCTAAGAATCAAAACCAGGCAAACAAGACCTTCCAATTCAGAAGTCACTAGTTGGTGATGAAATCCAACATCATGACGACGAGACGAGAAGGGGATGGGCGAGGTTGGAAAATTTACGTTGACGACCTGCTTAATGGAATTACACCCTGGTGCAAGCTCCCACACATTGGAATCATCAATTTTGTTATCAGATAAATCGGTAGGTGTGGACACTAACTGATCTCCCTAGATCCACCTAGATCTAGAACAAAATAGGACAAGACATGACTCTTTCTCTAAGTTGTAATCATTGAATCTACTACCAAGAAGGAATGAGTGACATACCTTTATATCGCTTCCTTAGGTCTCTGTTGTTCCTACTTCGCTCTGGTGCTCTTGTGAAATCAGGTCCAAGACAACAAAATCCAACGAAAGTGAAGATAACAAAGTATATTCAATGTGAACCTATGCATAAGATCAAGGAGTTATGCAATAAAATAAGAGTGATTTTATGGGAAAGGGACATGCTGCTGTATTATATTAAATGAAAGTAGAAGATACAACTAGATCGCCTTGATGTCACAAGCTTCCTTTCAGTGATCCTTGGTTCCAACACACACACTTGCTCTACACTTGCATGAAGAAGATCCAGTACAATTTGATAGACAAATAGAGTCTTCAAGCTTCAATCCAAACAGGGTTCTTCACACAATTATTTCATCAATTATTTCAATCTTTATTAACCTCTTCCTTGAGAAACCTTTCATTATATAGGAGAAGGAGAGATGGTTAAAGGGATGAGGATGATCCCACTAAATCTAAGAAGTCAGTAGGATGCCAACCATGCGAATTCCACCTCATTTTCTAGAAGATTCCCTTCTAGAACATTCGTAACCTCTTCTCTTTTCCAAGCTTTGAACTAGGTTCACACCCTACCTATAGAGCAGACTACGAAAAGTTCGAACTCCAAGTATAGAGTTTCCTGCGAGAATAAAGTATTTTCGCACCCTATAACATAGGCAGCCTGCGAACTCATCTTAAAAATATGTTTTTTAAAAGAAGACAACAATCACTTTTCTCAGTAAAAAGGTCTTCATGAGAGCCTGGACACATAACTTGTAGAGACATTACTAGAGTGACCAAAATAATGTGTAACATTTGATCTAAGATCCTATGGAATATTTCATGGTCGTTTGATCAAGTACAGTGGAAGGATAGAGTAAGCGTGAATAACAAAGTAATGTTAATCGTTGATCTACTTCAGAAGTGTTCTCGATTGTTCATCAAGCATAGTGGAAATATAGCGTAAGATGAGGTGTTAACCGACAATAAGCGATCACCACTATTCTATGACTTATTCTGCAGGTAAACCTTCAAAGGGATTGTTCTACTCTAGAGTCCTCGAGCCATGAATAGCCGAAGTCTCATACTGAATGAGAACGGTTCATCTCAACTCCTGATTAAATCTTAACCATCAATTTGTTTGAATCCTCTATATAAGCTAGGATCGTCCATATAACGAAAGATTAAATATAAACCATCTGATATACTAGTGAATACAATATATGCACTTCAGCTAAATGTACTCCGGGAGGATTGAATGACTGCAAAGGCTAGAAGTCTTGAAGGATGAAGTACCAGAGAACCTGGTTCTAACACCGATCACATGATAAGGTAGATAAGCTAAAGGGGATAAAATTAAATAAGCAAACAAACACTTGAATATGGTCCCACGTAAAAGAATAGGGGAAGAAGAAGAAAACGTTAATAAAAAAATGCTTGGAATGGATAAGCTTGTGGTTTCGAGCTCGCGGTCACATGAATTTTGGTTGAAGGGAGAACCTATTGATTAAAGACTCAAATTCACAATAGTTCAATCTTTATACTAATGAACTGATACACAATCATGATTAAACAAGAGTTAAATCATGAGCATCATGAAAAAAGAATAAAAAGAAAAAATGATATTATTTAACGTTTAGTATTATCATTTAAATGAAGAGGTGTAATGGTTCAAAGTTCAAATAAAGGGACACAATGCTTCAAAGATCAGAACAGTTTGAAGACTATATAAACAAGAAAGAACGGTGAGAATAAAGTGTATCTGTAGTCCCTATCGAAAGATCAAAAGTAGAAGCAGAGTCCAAAAAGAAGAACTGATGATACTTATGTAGTGAGGGTGGAAATGAGGATCAAGGAAGGATTCATATTCTTTACTAAGTAAAGTGTGAAAATAATGGATTTGGTTCTTCCTAGGGTTGGTTCCCTAAAGACAAGGGAGTTGCTTCTTCCTATGGTTGGTACCCTAAATAAAAGGGAATCGATGCTTCCTAGGGTTGGTGCCCTGAAGAAGGGGATTTGTTTCTACAAGAGTTGGTGCTCTAAAAAGGATTGGTGACCTTCACTATCTCAGATTATTCATTATAAAATCTTGTAATTCTTGTTAATTGTATTTATATAATTGATTTTAAATACAAGTCCATTGTTGATCTATCGTAATGATTAATAAAATAACAAAGTAATTGCTAATTGTTTAAAAAAGGTAATACTGATTCTCGGTATTTCCAACACCATTCACACTACAAGTAGGTTATGAAAAATATTGCATTTTTCCTATAAATACATGACCAAGGTATGCAAAGAAAATGAATAATTTTGAGCATTTTTATTTTTTTAATTTGTTTTTCGAGAATCCCTCATTCTCTTAGAGCCTCTTGATCATCCATAGCAAGTGTTTCACTTCTCTCCTCTTGAGAATTTTGGCAATCAAGTATTCACCATTGCATTTCCATTTTCCATTGTTAGAAGAAGAGATCTTTGTATTTGCGGGATTCAAGAGCCCTCCCAAGGAGGAAGAGGGGACTCATTGGTTCTCATACTTCTCACAGGTGTTATCAATTCGGAGATCAGTCCTATTGGTAGTTATTCCTTGTGTCTCTTTCATGCATCCATTTGAAGTTATTACATGCTTAGTTTAGTGTTTGTTTCTTGTTATTTGACTTTTTTTTTTCTCTGTAGTTGAACCAATAATCAACTAACTTATTTCTATGTTGTCTTGTTGTTCTAACAAGGAAATTAACCTTCTTGTTTTTTCTCACTCTAGTGCTCAAACAAACACAACAGATTGGTGACCATACTAGGGATGTGGATCAAATTCCTCCCTAATTAGGCTATTAAACCTTTATTTTTGACTTATTTGTGTTTGCAGGGATCAAAACTGACCTATTCCAACCATCATATGCAAGAATTGGGCCTCTAATCAAGAGAGCTAAATTTAAATTTAAACCCCACCATTTCTCTATGTTTGTGTGGGTTCGAGAAAAATATACACGCAAGTCGCATGAAACTACGCATTGTCCACCTTTTCATTTCACGCAGACTACACACTATGCACGACTGTCTCAACTAGTAGCCACGTAGAAGCCTTATTTATCATTGATTTTAAGGATTCTTGAGCCCAATTTGATCAAGTGGTATAGGTTTATATTTTATCACTTTGTAAAACCATAAAAAGTAGAGTTTGGGTTCTTTCTTGCATATGTACTTAACCATACATAGACACTTAGAGGAATAAAATTTACCATAACATCTTTACCTTTTTTTCCCTACATGGATGGCTTAGTATAGCATGTTGATATTGAGAGGGGGTTGAATCAGTATCAAGTACAATTTGAAACCTTTTCCAACTTATACTTAAACCATTCAACTATATCCAATGAGAAATGAACAATATTATAAGAGTTACACCAATACACCAGAATACACCATGCACAATATATGAGAA
>JZKD02S0863633.1:179827-207198 GCA_000966675.3 Picea glauca
AGAGACAAGGAGAGAGAAGCGATCGACCTTGTAAAAAATAGAAAGGCTTAGGGATGACACCTCTCAGGAAGACAAAAGAAGAAAACTATAATCTCAAATGAAAAACCTTACGATTGGGTCTACAAAAGGAGGAGAGACAGGCAAAAATATAGACTTAGGTAGAAACCACAAACCCCTACGGCTTTGACAATATTATGTGATAAAATTTGGCTCCAAAGGGGATGGCATGCTCCCTGAAAGATGCCAAGAACAAGTAGTTCCAGTGACTTAGGTTTGGGTTAAGGAGGCTCCTATTAAAAACAAAATAAACATAAAATAGGAACGGTATTTACAATGGTAGGAAGACGACTGTGGCTTTAAACAAATTTTTTTTTCAGGAAGTGCCCATTTACAGGGCCACTAAAAACTGTGTTACCCTCTAAATTCTGCAACATGTAAGTATTATTTGAAAGTGTCTCATAAATTTTGAAGTTTCTAATCCATAGGGCTTCAAATTTACCATGCTTTCCCTTGTCCCATCTGGGTGAATCCCATTTGAGCACTAGATCTCCCAGCTAGAAATATTTTTCTCTGCTATTCTTGTCAAACGACTGCTTGATATTCTTTTGATGGTCATGTGCCCTATCCAACATCTTTTCTCTGGTTTCCTACACTTCTTCCAGTTCTAATATTCTCCTGACCATGTCATCGGGTTCACCCTGGTATTCTTGAAATAATTTTTCCACCAGCAAGGCGAGATGAGAAGGAAATATGGACTTAATTCCATACACAATATGAAAAGGAGAGGCACCAAGAGACCTTTTTGTTTTCACTCTATCATCTCACAGAGAAAACTTGAGCTTTGAATCCCATGCTTTCTTGTTGTCCTCTAGCAGTATTTTGATTATCTTTATCAAGATTTTGTTAGAGGACTCTTCTAACCCATTTTCTTGGGGATAGTAGGGGGTAGACTGAATCAATGCAATTCTAAACTGCTCACAAAACTTGATCAATGGTTCAACCTTGAAGGATGCAACATTGTTGGCGATGATTCTGTTTGGACAACCGAACCTTGCCATAATATCTTCAAGAAAACCAATAACCACCTTGTGAGAGGCACTCCTTGTGGGGATAGCCTCTATCCATTTGGTGAAATAATATATTGCAATTAATATCCACATGTTCTCACCACTTTAAGGAGGGTGAATCTCCCCATTAAATTCCAAGCCCCACTACTGAAAAGGTCCCGAAGCTGCTACAAGCTTCAATGGCATAGACTTGAGTTGTTGCTTCCTGAAGAATTTTTGACATTTGATGCAAGCCCTGATTTTTGCACAAACATCAGTGAATAGAGTAGGCCATAAGTCCCCATCCCTGAGAATCTTGTAGGTTGTGGTTCTCCAGGAATGATGTCCCCCACACAGGCTTTCATGAAAATCAAACATAATCGTTTGGGCCTCCTGTGGGTCTAAACATCTCAGCATAACACCCAAAGGTTCTTTCCAATACAAGACCTGGTCAATAAGGAAATATCTAATTGGTTTGAGCTTTAAATCTCTATCCTTCTCTTCCTCATCTCATCTAGAGGTTGCAACATTTGCGGAAAATACATAATATCTTTGTACCAAGCACATTCTGCCAATGGAGGGTTTTCTTGAGGGCCTTTATCAGACACTTTAGCCTCCTAATTTTCTAAGCAAGCATTGATGAAGTTAACCTCCAAAGCTTTACAATTAGAGTCAACCAACAACTTGGATAAACCCTAGCCTTTAAGTAGCTTGGTGGGTTTTGTTTCCAGATCAAATTCAAGGATTCTGGAAATCCACTTGCTCCTTCTCCCGTCTATGTCAGGTTGAATGAGAATGTCCTTCACAGAAGCTGAAGAAACATATGCAATGATTTTGAATGCAAAACATAGAATCTGAAAGATTTAATATCTTTCACCAAGGCATAGGCCTGCTTCTCCATGATGTCATATTTGACCTCTGTGTCTTTTAGCACTCTGCTGAAAAAGGAAATAGCAACCACTGTATCAAATGAAGCAAAGGAAAAAATTAGAAAATCCTTGGAATAATCAGCACTAACTAGCACAGGTGCTTTAGTCAGTGCCTTTTTTATTTGATTGAAGGATTCTCTGGATTCAATAGTCCACTTTACTTCATTTCCCTTCCTGAGCATGGATGTGATATGCCTCACCAATTCAACAAAATTTGAAACAAACCTTCTCAGAAAATTGATTTTGCCCAGGAAGGAATAAACCTCCTTCTTAGATCTAGGAAGGAACAAGGTTTGAATAGCTTCCACCCTACTTGAATCAATCTTGATCCCCTCATCTGATACGATGTGTCCCAACAATTTTCCTTCCTGCATGGAAAATAAATACTTCTTGGGATTTAGGGAGATACCAAACCTTTTTCATTTCAAGAAGACCTTTCTCAGATGTTCACAATGTTATTTATCATATTTGGAGAAGACTTTTATGTCATCCAGATAGATGACCACAAATTTGTCTCTTTATCCAACGAAGATAATGTCCATGGGTCGTTGGAAGGTGGCTCCTGTGTTCATCAATCCTTAGGGAATTTTGGCATACATGAATGTGCCCCAAGGAGTGGTGAAGGTTGTCTTTTCTCTGTCTTCAGGTAGGACAAATATCTAATTGTAGCCAGAAAATCCATCAATCATGGAGATCCTGGATACGCCTGTCACTCTCTATAACATGTGTTCCATCTTTGGCAAAGGATAATTTTCCTTCTTAGAGATTCTATTTAGATTCTTGAAATAAACATAGAGTCTGATTTCTCTGCTCTTTTTCCTTACTAGAACCAAGTTGTCCACCCATTCAAAATATCTTAAAGGGACAATGATTTGGGCATCCAACAACTTATTTACCTCTTTCTCCATAATAGGCAGCAAGATAGGATTTATCTATATTAATTTTTTCCTAAATGGTTTGGCCTCCTTTTCAATGGGATGTTATGCTCAATGATGGTTGTGTCATATGTTCTGAGGTCTTTATAGGTCGAAGAAAACACATCAGCAAATTCTTTTAATAACTCAGTATACTCAGCTCTCTGCTCCCTTAACAGACTGCTTGACAACTTGACGAATTTTGGATCCTCCTTTGTACCAATATTGCATTCAACTACATCATCATCCTCAGTTGGGCCTTTAAAATTTACTACCAAATCATTCCCATTGAACAATATTTCTAATGGAATTAGTCATTTGGGAATGTGGTTTCTAGGCAGTTGAACAATATGGTGATTATCAATTTTATTTAGAAATACATCAACGTGAGGTTCACCTTTGGGATCATGATCATGATCAATGTGTAATGCAGAGAAATCATCAATAGAATCAAGAAATTTTCTTATCTGAAGATCATCCTCGAACACCTTCCAATACTTGATATTGTCAGGTACAGAGGGCCTATATCTTACCTCAACATCATACCTAAGTTTAGGTGGCAGAGGGGCTCTGAAATTGATTACTGATATAACCAAGGAGTCATCCATGGAATTATCTTCTCTTGGAATAAATGAAATGTTGAAAGTCGAGAAAAAACTACCAACCAGATACCACACTTCATTTCTATATGATCTTAGTCGAGGGTATTTTGCCAGATAAATATTTCTGATCTGCTGGACTATTAACTCAACATCCCCAAACACTGATATCTCTTCAATTCCCATGTCTTTTGCAGCCCTCAAACCCAAAATAAGAGATTCATATTCTACCACATTATTGGTAGTTTAAAATCTTAACTTGAATGACAGAGATACAATTTCTTGAACAGGAGAAACCAAGACCACTCTAGCTCCAGCACCTTCTATAGAAGAGGCTCCGTCGAAGAACATTTTCCACACATAGGTAATTGGAGGAGAATCTTCATAGAGGGTAAGGGACTGCTTTTTGATTTCAAGAGGGGCTTTGGGAGCATCAATGAGATGTAACAACTTGGATCCCAAATCAACATCAAGGGAAAATATAGGATGATTGGTGGGGTCTGCTTCATCACTAATGATATAAGCCAACTAAGATTCTCTATACAGTCTTGTTTCTTCCCCATCAAATACAAGAATGGTAGCATGTCTGAGTTCCATATGCAATGTTCCTCCAAGCCTTTTTATCCAATATCTTGACAAAATCATGCAAAACTTGGGAGGAACATCAGCTACCATGATATCCATGACCACACTTTTCATGGGAAACTAGAACAAGGTCACCACTAGATCTTTGATGACCCTAATACATTTCACTTTCCTGGAATCAAAGGAATACAAGTCATGGTATGATTTTGTGATTTCTAGTCCTCGTTCTTCTTTGACAGTTTTGGGCATGAGATTATGAGAGGCCCCTGGAAAAATTGAACAGTTATGCAGTACCTTATCATGTATGTTCAATGACATATAGAAGGGATGGGATGAATCATATCTATCTTCTACCACAGGACCTAAGATGACTGTTGGATTTTCATCTTGGAGATTTACTGAGTTTGTGGGATGGCAAGATGGCTCAGACTGCAACAACTTAGAGAGTTTTTTTTGAAATATCCATGCTTGACTAGCTCTGAAAGGGGCTCAAAGTTGAAAGAGGAGGTGGGCTTTATAATTTCTCTTACTTCTGGGATAGGATCTTTGGCTATTGTTGGGGAGGGGGGGTTGAATATTCTTACCTTTGTTGTCGTCTGGTACAACTTTGGCAGGATTTTATGCTTTGGAAGGATGATTAGGGACATCAGACTTCCCTTCTTTCTTCTTATATCTAAGGTTGTATTTGTTTGGGTTGTCACTGGCCTTATCCCCCTTTCTTAGCTCATTTCATTGGATATCCATGAGAGACTCCTCGTATGTTGATTGAGTTAAGTGAGGATAAGGAGATGCATCTTCAAGATACTGGATTCTTGGGCCAAGGTATTCTTCTTCTTCATCACCATCTACAACAAGGTTTTTTTGAAGAGGGGTCTAAATTTTCTGATCATCCCTATCTTTGTTCCTAGTTTCTCTTTGTATAATATGAGGAGCATTGTTGCTTAGCCTTCTGAAGTTTCCTCTGTTATCAAAATTTTGAGGATTTATGTATGTTTTCTTCCCCTTTAATTCCAACCTTTCCATTTGAGCTGAAAGCGATTTTAGTAACTTGGTTACTTCATCCATTTGAGGGGGGGAGGCAGAGGAATTGGAGGTTGAGGCTTCATCTCTTCCCCTTCCTTTGTCTTTGTCAGCCTTATTTCTGAGTCGGTCAACTGCCAATACGTTAGACTCTACTTCCAGGGTTTCATCTTGCATATGAGCCAAGGAGTTAGATCTTCTCTCTCTTAACAAGAGGCAGAAGTCAGGGTCAAAAGCACTAGCATAGGTAATTTTGGCAGAGGCTTCTATAGGCTTTATCTCAGCAGGGATCTTATTATACATTTTGTTGAATCTTTTGGAGAAGTCAGAGATAGACTCTTCCTATTTTCTCTTTAGGGACCCAAACTCTATGATATAATACATGAAGACCTTGTTATCCCCCCATTGTCTCAAGAAGAAATCATCTAAAACTTCAATCCTAGCAATGGATCCAGGAGAGAGGACCCTAGACCACTATATGGCTTCTCCATCAAGACTGTGGACAAAATTCCTCATCCATACATCTTCGTCTACTATGACATAGTTATCAACATAACTATAGAAAGTTGCAAGGTGCTCTTATGTGGTAATATCTACCTCCCCCATATAATTAGGAAGTCTCTTAAGGTAGCCACCAGCTGGGAGGGCATTAAGAGGCCGAGGAAAAATGAGAGGGGCATTTTTGGCTTATAGCGTCCATTCTATTTATGGGGGATTAGCTCCTTCCATAGGGATGATAAGTGGAGGAGAACTAGGGGGGGAAGCGGTTCGAACAGGGGAGACTGGAACTGATATTCCAGGAGGAAATGGAAACAACAAAGGATTTGGATAAAAGGCTACAGGGCTAGAGGGAACAAAGGTTTACCTTTCTTCAAAATCAGTAACTCTAATAAGAAGAGGAGTAATAAAACTGGAGTGAGAAAATATTCCAAGGTCTATGGTCTAGACCAAGGTACAACCTCAGGGGAAATAGGAGTGACAAAGATTTCTCCTTCCAGTCCAAAACCAGGAGGATAAAATTCAATAGGAACACTCCCAAACTTTAAAATTCAGGAAACTCCAATAGACGGTATAATAGGAAAACAAGAAGCAAACATCAGAGTTTCTACAAGAGGATAATGAAAATCATTAGAAACATCGAATTCAGTAGTAGAACTACTTTCTCGAAGGGCCCTTCCTTTTCTAATAATTTTCTCTAGGTTAGCTTCAGGTGCTGCTAGAGGCAGCTACGAAGTAGACCTCATGTGTTTGCCTCTAGAAGCCATAGATAAAACAATGGAGTCTCCAGTGGATTCACAACAATGGAGTTTCTAGGTGCACAGTTGCAATCTTGATTTACTAAGTTTTGATGCACCTTCAGAACTAGTAACATTTGTCGTTCAATCATAGGGAAAATATTCAATCTGTCCCCGACAATGGTGCTAGAAATGTTAGCACTAGAAGTCACCTTTGGATTGCAGCAGAGGTAAGCCAAATACCCATCAGTTTTATGTCACAATGAATAAATTTAAGGGTGGTCTAATGGATGCGGTCTCGGGATTATAACACTTTAACTCAGAAAAATAGGGCTGGCATGCATAAGCATATGAGGTCTTGATATAAATTCATTCAGTAAGTTGTAGTAAAGGGTGAGTAGTGGGGACAATAGGTGAGGAAATGTAGAGGTCTGCTATGGACATCGGGTCTTCCAGTAGCCTAAGGAGGAAAATCTTCGAATACAAGATCTTCTTGAACTCAAAAATTTAAGAAACTGAAAAACGTCATAACAATATTGCAATCAAACATACATTAAAATATAGTCACAACAACTTGACTGGATCACCCATGCCCAAGTCTTCAATATTAGAAGCAAAAGAGATGATAGGAAAGCTGACTGTCATTAAACAAGAAGTCTCAAATGGAAACCCATAACCATAGAACCATAGGCTTCATTAAAACTTTCCAATATGGGAGCTTAGCTCAAACATCAACCATAAAAAAATATAAAAGCTAAGTATTTATACTCAGAACAATTCACCACCATGAGATATGTGATCTGGCTATTACATTCAAATCTTTTTTTCTATATCTTCTTCTNAAACATAATCGTTTGGGCCTCCTGTGGGTCTAAACATCTCAGCATAACACCCAAAGGTTCTTTCCAATACAAGACCTGGTCAATAAGGAAATATCTAATTGGTTTGAGCTTTAAAGCTCTATCCTTCTCTTCCTCATCTCATCTAGAGGTTGCAACATTTGCGGAAAATACATAATATCTTTGTACCAAGCACATTCTGCCAATGGAGGGTTGTCTTGAGGGCCTTTATCAGACACTTTAGCCTCCTAATTTTCTAAGCAAGCGTTGATGAAGTTAACCTCCAAAGCTTTACAATTAGATTCAACCAACAACTTGGATAAACCCTAGCCTTTAAGTAGCTTGGTGGGTTTTGTTTCCAGATCAAATTCAAGGATTCTGGAAATCCACTTGCTCCTTCTCCTGTCTATGTCAGGTTGAATGAGAATGTCCTTCACAGAAGCTGAAGAAACATATGCAATGATTTTTGAATGCAAAACATAGAATCTGAAAGATTTAATATCTTTCACCAAGGCATAGGCCTGCTTCTCCATGATGTCATATCTGACCTCTGTGTCTTTTAGCACTCTGCTAAAAAAGGAAATAGCAGCCACTGTATCAAATGAAGCAAAGGAAAAAACTAGAAAATCCTTGGAATAATCAGCACTAACTAGCACAGGTGCTTTAGTCAGTGCCTTTTTTATTTGATTGAAGGATTCTCTGGATTCAATAGTCCACTTTACTTCGTTCCCCTTCCTGAGCATGGATGTGATATGCCTCACCAATTCAGCAAAATTTGAAACAAACCTTCTCAGAAAATTGATTTTTCCCAAGAAGGAATAAACCTCCTTCTTAGATCTAGGAAGGAACAAGGTTTGAATAGCTTCCACCCTACTTGAATCAATCTTGATCCCCTCATCTGATACGATGTGTCCCAACAATTTTCCTTCCTGCATGGAAAATAAATACTTCTTGGGATTTAGGGAGATACCAAACCTTTTTCATTTCAAGAAGACCTTTCTTAGATGTTCACAATGTTCTTTATCATATTTGGAGAAGACTTTTATGTCATCCAGATAGATGACCACAAATTTGTCTCTTTATCCAATGAAGATGATGTCCATGGGTCGTTAGAAGGTGGCTCCTGTGTTCATCAATCCTTAGGGAATTTGGCATACATGAATGTGCCCCAAGGAGTGGTGAAGGTTGTCTTTTCTCTGTCTTCAGGTAGGACAAATATCTAATTGTAGCCAGAAAATCCATCAATCATGGAGATCCTGGATNAATTTTCTGATCATCCCTATCTTTGTTCCTAGTTTCTCTTTGTATAATATGAGGAGCATTGTTGCTTAGCCTTCTGAAGTTTCCTCTGTTATCAAAATTTTGAGGATTTATGTATGTTTTCTTCCCCTTTAATTCCAACCTTTCCATTTGAGCTGAAAGCGATTTTAGTAACTTGGTTACTTCATCCATTTGAGGGGGGGAGGCAGAGGAATTGGAGGTTGAGGCTTCATCTCTTCCCCTTCCTTTGTCTTTGTCAGCCTTATTTCTGAGTCGGTCAACTGCCAATACGTTAGACTCTACTTCCAGGGTTTCATCTTGCATATGAGCCAAGGAGTTAGATCTTCTCTCTCTTAACAAGAGGCAGAAGTCAGGGTCAAAAGCACTAGCATAGGTAATTTTGGCAGAGGCTTCTATAGGCTTTATCTCAGCAGGGATCTTATTATACATTTTGTTGAATCTTTTGGAGAAGTCAGAGATAGACTCTTCCTATTTTCTCTTTAGGGACCCAAACTCTATGATATAATACATGAAGACCTTGTTATCCCCCCATTGTCTCAAGAAGAAATCATCTAAAACTTCAATCCTAGCAATGGATCCAGGAGAGAGGACCCTAGACCACTATATGGCTTCTCCATCAAGACTGTGGACAAAATTCCTCATCCATACATCTTCGTCTACTATGACATAGTTATCAACATAACTATAGAAAGTTGCAAGGTGCTCTTATGTGGTAATATCTACCTCCCCCATATAATTAGGAAGTCTCTTAAGGTAGCCACCAGCTGGGAGGGCATTAAGAGGCCGAGGAAAAATGAGAGGGGCATTTTTGGCTTATAGCGTCCATTCTATTTATGGGGGATTAGCTCCTTCCATAGGGATGATAAGTGGAGGAGAACTAGGGGGGGAAGCGGTTCGAACAGGGGAGACTGGAACTGATATTCCAGGAGGAAATGGAAACAACAAAGGATTTGGATAAAAGGCTACAGGGCTAGAGGGAACAAAGGTTTACCTTTCTTCAAAATCAGTAACTCTAATAAGAAGAGGAGTAATAAAACTGGAGTGAGAAAATATTCCAAGGTCTATGGTCTAGACCAAGGTACAACCTCAGGGGAAATAGGAGTGACAAAGATTTCTCCTTCCAGTCCAAAACCAGGAGGATAAAATTCAATAGGAACACTCCCAAACTTTAAAATTCAGGAAACTCCAATAGACGGTATAATAGGAAAACAAGAAGCAAACATCAGAGTTTCTACAAGAGGATAATGAAAATCATTAGAAACATCGAATTCAGTAGTAGAACTACTTTCTCGAAGGGCCCTTCCTTTTCTAATAATTTTCTCTAGGTTAGCTTCAGGTGCTGCTAGAGGCAGCTACGAAGTAGACCTCATGTGTTTGCCTCTAGAAGCCATAGATAAAACAATGGAGTCTCCAGTGGATTCACAACAATGGAGTTTCTAGGTGCACAGTTGCAATCTTGATTTACTAAGTTTTGATGCACCTTCAGAACTAGTAACATTTGTCGTTCAATCATAGGGAAAATATTCAATCTGTCCCCGACAATGGTGCTAGAAATGTTAGCACTAGAAGTCACCTTTGGATTGCAGCAGAGGTAAGCCAAATACCCATCAGTTTTATGTCACAATGAATAAATTTAAGGGTGGTCTAATGGATGCGGTCTCGGGATTATAACACTTTAACTCAGAAAAATAGGGCTGGCATGCATAAGCATATGAGGTCTTGATATAAATTCATTCAGTAAGTTGTAGTAAAGGGTGAGTAGTGGGGACAATAGGTGAGGAAATGTAGAGGTCTGCTATGGACATCGGGTCTTCCAGTAGCCTAAGGAGGAAAATCTTCGAATACAAGATCTTCTTGAACTCAAAAATTTAAGAAACTGAAAAACGTCATAACAATATTGCAATCAAACATACATTAAAATATAGTCACAACAACTTGACTGGATCACCCATGCCCAAGTCTTCAATATTAGAAGCAAAAGAGATGATAGGAAAGCTGACTGTCATTAAACAAGAAGTCTCAAATGGAAACCCATAACCATAGAACCATAGGCTTCATTAAAACTTTCCAATATGGGAGCTTAGCTCAAACATCAACCATAAAAAAATATAAAAGCTAAGTATTTATACTCAGAACAATTCACCACCATGAGATATGTGATCTGGCTATTACATTCAAATCTTTTTTTCTATATCTTCTTCTTCTAGTCTGCACTTGAATTCTTCTGTCAGACGCGATCTCAGATCAGTATGGGCTTTGCAGGAGAATCCACTGACAGGGGAACTTTGGGCTGACAATTTTCTCCCAAGACTAGTTCTTCCATGCTATCTATTTATGTGGTGAAATGACGTTTCAACCACCTTCCCCATTTTCATTAACTACTTTTATTGGGATTAGGGCGAGGCCTGGCACCCATGAATGTTCTAGGTGATGCCCATGACTCCTTCCAATTTATCTCGGCATCTTGAACCCATGCAAATATTCTATTGAGACCAAGATGAGCGCTTTCGGCCCATGGTGCAGCTCCTATCCATCACCCCACACGACCTCGAGCCATGACCTTACACATATCCCATATGAAATTTCAGGATCTCGCATTTCGAGAGTCTTCACTCCCCTTCATTTCAAATATTTCAATGCTCGATCCCACGAAACGACCCATCTAGATCGACGGTCATATTTACTTTGGATTTGATAGCCACGATCATTTCCTTAAACAATCTCAACTGCTTGTTTCTCGACAGACGCTTTCCCTTTATTTATGGCCCTGGTTCGATATGATCATGGGCCCAAATCCCAGGCACATCGTGATTTTGTGTTTTGTGAACTCACGTTGTGCTCCATGCTCAAACCTCTGAGTTGTGAAATCGTGATTGCTCAAATCAGGTGACACACACCTATTTTCATCAGACAACCCAGACCATTTCGACATTTTGGGACCTCATGCCATCGACACTTCTCACCTCAACATTCTCGAAAATACTTTCTCTACAGATCCTACACTATGTGTCCTTCTGAAATAGATGGCCCAGATCATTTCGTGACCTCACATTTCGTGAGTTCTCATGACTCTGCCCTNAATTTTCTGATCATCCCTATCTTTGTTCCTAGTTTCTCTTTGTATAATATGAGGAGCATTGTTGCTTAGCCTTCTGAAGTTTCCTCTGTTATCAAAATTTTGAGGATTTATGTATGTTTTCTTCCCCTTTAATTCCAACCTTTCCATTTGAGCTGAAAGCGATTTTAGTAACTTGGTTACTTCATCCATTTGAGGGGGGGAGGCAGAGGAATTGGAGGTTGAGGCTTCATCTCTTCCCCTTCCTTTGTCTTTGTCAGCCTTATTTCTGAGTCGGTCAACTGCCAATACGTTAGACTCTACTTCCAGGGTTTCATCTTGCATATGAGCCAAGGAGTTAGATCTTCTCTCTCTTAACAAGAGGCAGAAGTCAGGGTCAAAAGCACTAGCATAGGTAATTTTGGCAGAGGCTTCTATAGGCTTTATCTCAGCAGGGATCTTATTATACATTTTGTTGAATCTTTTGGAGAAGTCAGAGATAGACTCTTCCTATTTTCTCTTTAGGGACCCAAACTCTATGATATAATACATGAAGACCTTGTTATCCCCCCATTGTCTCAAGAAGAAATCATCTAAAACTTCAATCCTAGCAATGGATCCAGGAGAGAGGACCCTAGACCACTATATGGCTTCTCCATCAAGACTGTGGACAAAATTCCTCATCCATACATCTTCGTCTACTATGACATAGTTATCAACATAACTATAGAAAGTTGCAAGGTGCTCTTATGTGGTAATATCTACCTCCCCCATATAATTAGGAAGTCTCTTAAGGTAGCCACCAGCTGGGAGGGCATTAAGAGGCCGAGGAAAAATGAGAGGGGCATTTTTGGCTTATAGCGTCCATTCTATTTATGGGGGATTAGCTCCTTCCATAGGGATGATAAGTGGAGGAGAACTAGGGGGGGAAGCGGTTCGAACAGGGGAGACTGGAACTGATATTCCAGGAGGAAATGGAAACAACAAAGGATTTGGATAAAAGGCTACAGGGCTAGAGGGAACAAAGGTTTACCTTTCTTCAAAATCAGTAACTCTAATAAGAAGAGGAGTAATAAAACTGGAGTGAGAAAATATTCCAAGGTCTATGGTCTAGACCAAGGTACAACCTCAGGGGAAATAGGAGTGACAAAGATTTCTCCTTCCAGTCCAAAACCAGGAGGATAAAATTCAATAGGAACACTCCCAAACTTTAAAATTCAGGAAACTCCAATAGACGGTATAATAGGAAAACAAGAAGCAAACATCAGAGTTTCTACAAGAGGATAATGAAAATCATTAGAAACATCGAATTCAGTAGTAGAACTACTTTCTCGAAGGGCCCTTCCTTTTCTAATAATTTTCTCTAGGTTAGCTTCAGGTGCTGCTAGAGGCAGCTACGAAGTAGACCTCATGTGTTTGCCTCTAGAAGCCATAGATAAAACAATGGAGTCTCCAGTGGATTCACAACAATGGAGTTTCTAGGTGCACAGTTGCAATCTTGATTTACTAAGTTTTGATGCACCTTCAGAACTAGTAACATTTGTCGTTCAATCATAGGGAAAATATTCAATCTGTCCCCGACAATGGTGCTAGAAATGTTAGCACTAGAAGTCACCTTTGGATTGCAGCAGAGGTAAGCCAAATACCCATCAGTTTTATGTCACAATGAATAAATTTAAGGGTGGTCTAATGGATGCGGTCTCGGGATTATAACACTTTAACTCAGAAAAATAGGGCTGGCATGCATAAGCATATGAGGTCTTGATATAAATTCATTCAGTAAGTTGTAGTAAAGGGTGAGTAGTGGGGACAATAGGTGAGGAAATGTAGAGGTCTGCTATGGACATCGGGTCTTCCAGTAGCCTAAGGAGGAAAATCTTCGAATACAAGATCTTCTTGAACTCAAAAATTTAAGAAACTGAAAAACGTCATAACAATATTGCAATCAAACATACATTAAAATATAGTCACAACAACTTGACTGGATCACCCATGCCCAAGTCTTCAATATTAGAAGCAAAAGAGATGATAGGAAAGCTGACTGTCATTAAACAAGAAGTCTCAAATGGAAACCCATAACCATAGAACCATAGGCTTCATTAAAACTTTCCAATATGGGAGCTTAGCTCAAACATCAACCATAAAAAAATATAAAAGCTAAGTATTTATACTCAGAACAATTCACCACCATGAGATATGTGATCTGGCTATTACATTCAAATCTTTTTTTCTATATCTTCTTCTACTAGTATGCACTTGCATTCTTCTGTCAGATGCGATCTCAGATCGGTATGGGCTTTGCAGGAGAATACACTGACAGGGGAACTTTGGGCTGACAGTTTGCTCCCACGACTAGTTCTTCCATGCTATCTATTTATGTGGTGAAATGACGTTTCAACCACCTTCCCCATTTTCATTAACTACTTTTATTGGGATTAGGGCGAGGCCTGACACCCATGAATGTTCTAGGTGATGCCCATGACTCCTTCCAATTTATCTCGGCATCTTGAACCCATGCAAATATTCTATTGAGACCAAGATGAGCGGTTTTGGCCCATGGTGCAGCTCCTATCCATCACCCCACACGACCTCGGGCCATGACCTTACACATATCCCATATGAAATTTCAGGATCTCACATTTTGGGAGTCTTCACTACCCTTCATTTCAAATATTTCAATGCTCGATCCCACGAAACGACCCATCTAGATCGACGGTCAGATTTACTTTGGATTTGACAGCCACGATCATTTCCTTAAACAATCTCAACTGCTTGTTTCTCGACAGATGCTTTCCCTTTCTTTATGGCCCTGCTTCGATATGATCATGGGCCCAAATCCCAGGCGCATCGTGATTTTGTGTTTTGTGAACTCACGTTGTGCTCCATGCTCAAACCTCTGAGTTGTGAAATCGTGATTGCTCAAATCAGGTGACACACGCCTATTTTCATCAGACAACCTAGATCATTTCGACATTTTGGGACCTCATACCATCGACACTTCTCAGCTCAACATTCTCGAAAATACTTTCTCTACAGATCCTACACTATGTGTCCTTCTGAAATAGATGGCCCAGATCATTTCGTGACCTCACATTTCGTGAGTTCTCATGACTCTGCCCTTTGACTTCTCCATTTTGTGAGTCAACAAAATTCTAATCTTGCACCGTGTGTCCTTCCCAGGATCAATGGCTAAGATGGCCTCACAATTTTAGAACTCTATCTAATGCTCTACTTCATGTAACTTTGTGATCCCAATCACCCTATGGTAATCGATCTGATCTTCCTGATGGATCTCCACCATTGAAAGATGGTCTTGCTTGCTTGCTTGATTTGAGTCCATATCATACTTCTCTAAGTGTTGTGCTTGTGCTTATGGTTGCAACCTCTATAAACAAATACTTGGATGATTGGCTTAGGGCTAGGGAATGAAAAATTATTAGTATCGGAGACAAGGAGAGAGAAGCGATCGACCTCAGAGAAAATAGAAAGGCTTAGGGTCGATACCTCTCAAGAAGACAAATTAAGAAAAATATAAGTCGAAAGGAAAAACCTTATGATTGGGTTTGCAAAAGAAGGAGAGACAGGCAAAAATACAGACTTAGGTAGAAACCAAAAACCCCTACGCCTTTGACAAGATTATGTGGTAACAGTGTCCATGGACCATTTTAATCCATATGCTCAATAGGTACCCATTTTTGGGGCCAACCATTAACATCATCCATATGAGGGAACCCATACTATACTTCCACCACCCATCAAACCCATTTCATAGCTCCTCCTACTACCTCTATGGGAGGGCATGTACCTATACCACCACCCAACTCAGTGCAAGTAATACCTCCAGGTCCACCACCTACCATATAATAAAAATCCATTAGTGGAGGTATCACATCCACCTCCTACATGCAATAAAGAGCCCCCCCACAATGTAATCCATATTACCCTTTCCCTGGTCCCCCTCAACCTGTTTCCCCACAACATCGACAACAACAGAAAGGTGTGAATTTTATTCAACCTTCTCATATTCAACAAGTCCAAACCTTTGAAATTGAATACTTCTATGACCCCTAATCAATCTATTAACAACAAAAAGAAGGGAAATAACAAAAATAAAACCAACCAAGTGAAGGGGAGTGACCCTCCACCACAAAACACCCCAACAAGGGGAAACCAAAATCCCCAAGTGGGAAATAACAATGGCCAACCAAGACAAGGGAAAAATAAAAACCTCAGGACCAATTTCCCTTGTGCACTCAATGGTGAGTATGGTCATTACACTCACCATTGTCCTCAAAATGTTGATTACAAAAGGATTAAGGAAGCCGTGAATCCACCAAGACCCCCTACCCACAGGGACCACCACAAGTCCCTAAAAAATATATTCAACCAAAAACCCCTTCAGTTCTTCAAAATATGATTCCCCAACAAGGATTCATTATTATAATTGTATTTTCCACCATAGGTTGTGAAATCATGTTATTATACGTTATGAGGGTAGAATTACATAATTGAGTGAAATAATTCTGATAATTTTACTCAATTATGTAATTCTAGCCTCATAACATCTAATAACATTCTTTCACAACCTATGGTGTAAAATCCAAGTATCACAATAAGGATCACATGGAATGAGGATTTCAAGAGATGAATATAGTGACTCATACATAGATATTGAATTATTGCACCGTGGGAAATTTTTTAGGTATAGTAAGAAGAATATTGTGTTTGAGAGAGAAGAGAAACAAAGAGTTTTTGAGAAAAGAGACCCGTGCATAGTACTTCAGATCACATCGTATAGAGAAAGGAAAGAGAATGAAAAGGATCCTTAGTATAGTCTAGTAGAAGAAGGAATTCCATCTCGGATTGGAATCTGTTTCGAACCCATGACCTTGTGTGCTTCACCTAGATCTGAAGCCGAAACTAGAACTTTATCAGGAAAAATTGTAGTTAGTTGAGGACGTTAGGACAATATTCAAAATAGTGGAAGTAGTGCAGTGAACCAGAGTCGATTAACATAATTGAAGGTAAGTACTACACAAAATACTATGGAAATAATATATCATACACTAAATATGCATGAATTTTAGGGAGCGTGGTCAGAGGAACCAAAACAACATATTCTTGCATGCGACATGATATGGACTGTGAAGAATTTCTAGGACAAGGCAACAAATATTTCACATTTATCCATGACATTCATAGGTCATGCACTATTATGGTAGATGAATTACCAAAATACTATGTGGGAAGGACAATAAGGATACTAACAAATATTTGACAAGCGTTGTTAAAGGAATTCCAGAAGCCAAAATCCTAGTAATATTATATCACAGACCTGGAAGAGATTAAGCAAGTACAAAATGATATAGTTTGGGATTACGACCAGAGATTTAAAGATGTGATGGGCAGATTAAAATTTTAGATTCCTAATGAACAACATCAAGAATGGTTTCTTGTAGGTATGTTGTTTCACATTCATTCTTCATTGACACATCGAAAGGTCATGTCTCATCCAGGAGCATTAGAAATTGCGATGAAGTTAGAAGAATCTCTTGTAATATATGGCACAGGAATGGAATAGGTTTAGTCATAGTTGGTTGTGCTAAGAATGCAGTTGTCAAAAATAACGAAGGAAATGGAAAACAGTGAATAAGTTTTGTGTATTACATGTAAGATAGGAGGCCATCATAAACAAGAGTGTCCAACATTTTCATAGTATATGCCTACAAGAGCACTGGACCCTTTAGCAGGAAGAGTAGGATATTATGAAATTTGTAAGACATGGGGACATCATCCAACTTTTTGTTCATTATTGCAGGAGTACTAGAGTATGCCCAAGAATTGTTTCTGTAATATTTGAAAATCTGTAGGACATAATGAGAGAGCACACTTTATATGCATATGAAATCCAAGAAGGAATTGTCACAACAGAAGGAGAGGTTCCATGGTATAATACTTTGAGAAGATTTAACCAAGGAGGATGTGGAGGATTCAACAAAGGTCAAGGTCGAGAAGGATTTGGTAGAGGAGGTAGAGGACCAATAATTTTTTATAATTTCAATAAACTATGAAATTTAGCAAGATATTGTTCGAATCCTTGCAAGACATGCATGTACTACAAAGCATTGGACCATGCAACAAAGGATTTTCCTAAACCAATAGCGAAATGGAAAAAAAGAGGGAATCAAAATCAGAACTAGAACTAGAAACATAACCAGAACATACAGATGACAACATCTGAGGAGTGAGACGATCAACTCAAAGTAGAAGTTTTTATCCATTGTGGAACAAGGACTGGAGCGGATGTGATAGAAAAAGGAAAGGGGAAAGAGAAATGGATAAGTAAAGTATCTAATCCTACACCAGCCTTTAATCCAAAAAAAGATAAAGAGATATATTAGAAATCCAGGAAGTAAATACTAGGACCAAACTGGATAGCATCAATGTCAAAGACGCCACCAATATATAATATGTTTTTATTCTACGATTGCACCATTCTGGAAAGGTTAGTCGAAAAGGTAAACACTTTGAATTTTTTTCTAAAGAGTTGTTTAGAGTTGATGAAGGATGAAACAATGTTGTATGAACTATGTGGGATGATCGATTAGTGTACCCAAGAAAGATAAGTACCTACAACACAAAGAGAAGTGAACCAAGTATTGCATAAGAAGAGGACAAACAAAGAATTCATATTGAGCATGTAGTTAGGAGAGGTTGAAATGAATAATGTCAACCTGGCCTTAGGATCGGTTGTAAATGTTCTTCCAAGCTAGATGTGGGAAATTATGGGGAAACTGTAGATATTTTGGTCAATTGTTCAGTTGATATTGGAAAACCAACATAATATAATTATCAATCGAGAGACTAGTAGGAGTACTTGTTAACATAGATGTAGTGTGCAGTGTAGCCAACTTTAAGGTCATTGAGATTGTGGATAATAGTTATTCGTATCTGACATTGCTTGGACTGGATTGGGCCTTTGAAAACCAGGTGATTATTAAATTGAAGAAGAGAGAAATGGTTTTTGAAGGAGGAGGCTTAAAGGTCACTGCACCATTAGATCCCATAGAGGAAAGAAGGTATGTGGAACCCGTGAGAAAATAAATTGATAACTTGTATAATATGACCACACGTGTGGATGACTATGTCAATCCTGCTGCATATAGTGTGCTTAGTTGGAGAAGCATTATCTCTTGTGCATCAAAATCAAAGGAAAGACTAGAACATTAGCAACATAGATTGTACGAAGTATTGACTAAAAGATGTGCTCACATTACTCACTATTTGCGTTGGATAAAAAAAAAGGTATGTGATACACCAAGGTTTGTTGGATTAACTAAGGTAAGTTCCTTTCTAAAAAATATTGAGTTGCAGATACCCAAACAAAAAATATTTTTGGCATTAGATGTTGCATTGAGAAAAACCCCAATAAAATGGTGGGCTACACACAAAGGAGTAGAGGATTTACAACATTGTGAAAGGCTAATGCAGATCATATTTAGAAAAAATGAAATTATGCACAAGTATATAGGGATGAGAAGTCTAACGGATCATGTTGTGAAGTGTATGATAACTTAGAGATAGGTGTTGAAGCTAGAATGGATGCACATATTCATACATACACTTGAGATGGTTCCCAAGAGCTGGTATCTAGAGCTAGAAGTGCGTAGATGGACAACAGACTGGGAAGAGATCAACCAAAATTTTAAGGTGATATTTAGTTTTGAAGTTGACTCACCCTTAGTAGATGTATCTCTACAAGTAATTAGAAGTAATATTTTTATGGAAGAATATCATATAGAAATATTACCTGTGTATAGTGTGCACATAGAATCTAATATAGTCCATGAACTACTAGAATGTTACAATGTTACCGAAGAAGATCAAGAGGAAGAAGATCCAATACATGTGAAAGTACCAGATACTGAAGGAGAGGGCGACGTAGAAGGTCCAAAACTTGAAACTGATGCATATGTGAAACCATTAAGAGTGCACAAAGTGAATATTGGAAGGAAATAGAAAACTAAGTTCGTGAATATTGATGACTATTGGAATGATGAGACTATTGAAAATATTGCAGACCTACTAAGTGAGTATCAAGACCTCTTTCCAACAACCTTTTCATATATGAAGAGAATCGTTGGGGAATTATGCAAGAGGAAGATCCTGTTAAAACCAAATGCTAAGATAGTAAGACAAATACCTTACATATTGAATCTGAAGTACAAGGAAAAAGTGAAAGAAAAGATTGACAGAAAGATAGAAGTTGGTATCATTGAGACCATCACAGAGTCTGAATGGATAATCCCAATGGTATTTCATGATAAGAAAAAAGGGGGTATTATGATTTATGTAGACCTAAGGAATTTGAATGATGCTTGTTTACATGACCATTTTCCAACCCCCTTTACAGATGAAGTATTATAAAATGTAAGAGGAAACGAGGCCTACTAGTTCACCAATGGATTTTCAAAATACCATGAGATTAATATTGTGCTAGAAGACATACATAAGATGAAATTTGTGAAAGAATGGGGAAGCTTCTAGTACATGGTGATGCCATTTGGTTTAAGGAATGAACCTACTATGATTTCTAGAGTATTGTCATAGCCTTTAAGGAGTGTATTCATAAGTTTATTGAAGTATACTTAGATGATTGGACTATGTTTCGTTTACTAAAATGTCACATAGAAACTCTATGGTTGATGCTCAATAGATGTATAAAAATATTAGATATCATTAAATTGGAAGAAGTATATTTTTTGTGCACCCTTTGGGTTTGTTGGTTGATCCTGCCAAGATATCAATAATTGTTAATTTTCCACCGCCTGAATTAGTGAGACAGTTGAGCACAATGTTGGGTCATATAGGATATTACAGGAAATTGATTAAAGGCTATGCACAGATTACAACTCCTATGGAGAATTTACTAAATAAATAAGCTAATTTTTAGTGGAATGAAGANGACTCTGCCCTTTGACTTCTCCATTTTGCGAGTCAAAAAAATTCTAATCTTGCACCGTGTGTCCTTCCTAGGATCAATGGCTAAGATGGCCTCACAATTTTAGAACTCTATCTAATGCTCTACTTCATGTAACTTTGTGATCCCAATCACCCTATGGTAATCGATATGATCTTCCTGATGGATCTCCACCATTGAAAGATGGTCTTGATCGCTTGCTTGATTTGAGTCCATATCATACTTCTCTAAGTGTTGTGCTTGTTCTTATGGTTGCAACCTCTGTAAATAAATACTTGGATGATTGGCTTAGGGCTAGGGAATGAAAAATTATTAGTGACAGAGACAAGGAGAGAGAAGCGATCGACCTCAAAGAAAATAGAAAGGCTTAGGGTCGATACCTCTCAAGAAGACAAATTAAGAAAAATATAAGCCGAAAGGAAAAACCTTATGATTGGGTTTGCAAAAGAAGGAGAGACAGGCAAAAATACAGACTTAGGTAGAAACCAAAAACCCCTACGCCTTTGACAAGATTATGTGGTAACAGTGTCCATGGACCATTTTAATCCATATGCTCAATAGGTACCCATTTTTGGGGCCAACCATTAACATCATCCATATGAGGGAACCCATACTATACTTCCACCACCCATCAAACCCATTTCATAGCTCCTCCTACTACCTCTATGGGAGGGCATGTACCTATACCACCACCCAACTCAGTGCAAGTAATACCTCCAGGTCCACCACCTACCATATAATAAAAATCCATTAGTGGAGGTATCACATCCACCTCCTACATGCAATAAAGAGCCCCCCCACAATGTAATCCATATTACCCTTTCCCTGGTCCCCCTCAACCTGTTTCCCCACAACATCGACAACAACAGAAAGGTGTGAATTTTATTCAACCTTCTCATATTCAACAAGTCCAAACCTTTGAAATTGAATACTTCTATGACCCCTAATCAATCTATTAACAACAAAAAGAAGGGAAATAACAAAAATAAAACCAACCAAGTGAAGGGGAGTGACCCTCCACCACAAAACACCCCAACAAGGGGAAACCAAAATCCCCAAGTGGGAAATAACAATGGCCAACCAAGACAAGGGAAAAATAAAAACCTCAGGACCAATTTCCCTTGTGCACTCAATGGTGAGTATGGTCATTACACTCACCATTGTCCTCAAAATGTTGATTACAAAAGGATTAAGGAAGCCGTGAATCCACCAAGACCCCCTACCCACAGGGACCACCACAAGTCCCTAAAAAATATATTCAACCAAAAACCCCTTCAGTTCTTCAAAATATGATTCCCCAACAAGGATTCATTATTATAATTGTATTTTCCACCATAGGTTGTGAAATCATGTTATTATACGTTATGAGGGTAGAATTACATAATTGAGTGAAATAATTCTGATAATTTTACTCAATTATGTAATTCTAGCCTCATAACATCTAATAACATTCTTTCACAACCTATGGTGTAAAATCCAAGTATCACAATAAGGATCACATGGAATGAGGATTTCAAGAGATGAATATAGTGACTCATACATAGATATTGAATTATTGCACCGTGGGAAATTTTTTAGGTATAGTAAGAAGAATATTGTGTTTGAGAGAGAAGAGAAACAAAGAGTTTTTGAGAAAAGAGACCCGTGCATAGTACTTCAGATCACATCGTATAGAGAAAGGAAAGAGAATGAAAAGGATCCTTAGTATAGTCTAGTAGAAGAAGGAATTCCATCTCGGATTGGAATCTGTTTCGAACCCATGACCTTGTGTGCTTCACCTAGATCTGAAGCCGAAACTAGAACTTTATCAGGAAAAATTGTAGTTAGTTGAGGACGTTAGGACAATATTCAAAATAGTGGAAGTAGTGCAGTGAACCAGAGTCGATTAACATAATTGAAGGTAAGTACTACACAAAATACTATGGAAATAATATATCATACACTAAATATGCATGAATTTTAGGGAGCGTGGTCAGAGGAACCAAAACAACATATTCTTGCATGCGACATGATATGGACTGTGAAGAATTTCTAGGACAAGGCAACAAATATTTCACATTTATCCATGACATTCATAGGTCATGCACTATTATGGTAGATGAATTACCAAAATACTATGTGGGAAGGACAATAAGGATACTAACAAATATTTGACAAGCGTTGTTAAAGGAATTCCAGAAGCCAAAATCCTAGTAATATTATATCACAGACCTGGAAGAGATTAAGCAAGTACAAAATGATATAGTTTGGGATTACGACCAGAGATTTAAAGATGTGATGGGCAGATTAAAATTTTAGATTCCTAATGAACAACATCAAGAATGGTTTCTTGTAGGTATGTTGTTTCACATTCATTCTTCATTGACACATCGAAAGGTCATGTCTCATCCAGGAGCATTAGAAATTGCGATGAAGTTAGAAGAATCTCTTGTAATATATGGCACAGGAATGGAATAGGTTTAGTCATAGTTGGTTGTGCTAAGAATGCAGTTGTCAAAAATAACGAAGGAAATGGAAAACAGTGAATAAGTTTTGTGTATTACATGTAAGATAGGAGGCCATCATAAACAAGAGTGTCCAACATTTTCATAGTATATGCCTACAAGAGCACTGGACCCTTTAGCAGGAAGAGTAGGATATTATGAAATTTGTAAGACATGGGGACATCATCCAACTTTTTGTTCATTATTGCAGGAGTACTAGAGTATGCCCAAGAATTGTTTCTGTAATATTTGAAAATCTGTAGGACATAATGAGAGAGCACACTTTATATGCATATGAAATCCAAGAAGGAATTGTCACAACAGAAGGAGAGGTTCCATGGTATAATACTTTGAGAAGATTTAACCAAGGAGGATGTGGAGGATTCAACAAAGGTCAAGGTCGAGAAGGATTTGGTAGAGGAGGTAGAGGACCAATAATTTTTTATAATTTCAATAAACTATGAAATTTAGCAAGATATTGTTCGAATCCTTGCAAGACATGCATGTACTACAAAGCATTGGACCATGCAACAAAGGATTTTCCTAAACCAATAGCGAAATGGAAAAAAAGAGGGAATCAAAATCAGAACTAGAACTAGAAACATAACCAGAACATACAGATGACAACATCTGAGGAGTGAGACGATCAACTCAAAGTAGAAGTTTTTATCCATTGTGGAACAAGGACTGGAGCGGATGTGATAGAAAAAGGAAAGGGGAAAGAGAAATGGATAAGTAAAGTATCTAATCCTACACCAGCCTTTAATCCAAAAAAAGATAAAGAGATATATTAGAAATCCAGGAAGTAAATACTAGGACCAAACTGGATAGCATCAATGTCAAAGACGCCACCAATATATAATATGTTTTTATTCTACGATTGCACCATTCTGGAAAGGTTAGTCGAAAAGGTAAACACTTTGAATTTTTTTCTAAAGAGTTGTTTAGAGTTGATGAAGGATGAAACAATGTTGTATGAACTATGTGGGATGATCGATTAGTGTACCCAAGAAAGATAAGTACCTACAACACAAAGAGAAGTGAACCAAGTATTGCATAAGAAGAGGACAAACAAAGAATTCATATTGAGCATGTAGTTAGGAGAGGTTGAAATGAATAATGTCAACCTGGCCTTAGGATCGGTTGTAAATGTTCTTCCAAGCTAGATGTGGGAAATTATGGGGAAACTGTAGATATTTTGGTCAATTGTTCAGTTGATATTGGAAAACCAACATAATATAATTATCAATCGAGAGACTAGTAGGAGTACTTGTTAACATAGATGTAGTGTGCAGTGTAGCCAACTTTAAGGTCATTGAGATTGTGGATAATAGTTATTCGTATCTGACATTGCTTGGACTGGATTGGGCCTTTGAAAACCAGGTGATTATTAAATTGAAGAAGAGAGAAATGGTTTTTGAAGGAGGAGGCTTAAAGGTCACTGCACCATTAGATCCCATAGAGGAAAGAAGGTATGTGGAACCCGTGAGAAAATAAATTGATAACTTGTATAATATGACCACACGTGTGGATGACTATGTCAATCCTGCTGCATATAGTGTGCTTAGTTGGAGAAGCATTATCTCTTGTGCATCAAAATCAAAGGAAAGACTAGAACATTAGCAACATAGATTGTACGAAGTATTGACTAAAAGATGTGCTCACATTACTCACTATTTGCGTTGGATAAAAAAAAAGGTATGTGATACACCAAGGTTTGTTGGATTAACTAAGGTAAGTTCCTTTCTAAAAAATATTGAGTTGCAGATACCCAAACAAAAAATATTTTTGGCATTAGATGTTGCATTGAGAAAAACCCCAATAAAATGGTGGGCTACACACAAAGGAGTAGAGGATTTACAACATTGTGAAAGGCTAATGCAGATCATATTTAGAAAAAATGAAATTATGCACAAGTATATAGGGATGAGAAGTCTAACGGATCATGTTGTGAAGTGTATGATAACTTAGAGATAGGTGTTGAAGCTAGAATGGATGCACATATTCATACATACACTTGAGATGGTTCCCAAGAGCTGGTATCTAGAGCTAGAAGTGCGTAGATGGACAACAGACTGGGAAGAGATCAACCAAAATTTTAAGGTGATATTTAGTTTTGAAGTTGACTCACCCTTAGTAGATGTATCTCTACAAGTAATTAGAAGTAATATTTTTATGGAAGAATATCATATAGAAATATTACCTGTGTATAGTGTGCACATAGAATCTAATATAGTCCATGAACTACTAGAATGTTACAATGTTACCGAAGAAGATCAAGAGGAAGAAGATCCAATACATGTGAAAGTACCAGATACTGAAGGAGAGGGCGACGTAGAAGGTCCAAAACTTGAAACTGATGCATATGTGAAACCATTAAGAGTGCACAAAGTGAATATTGGAAGGAAATAGAAAACTAAGTTCGTGAATATTGATGACTATTGGAATGATGAGACTATTGAAAATATTGCAGACCTACTAAGTGAGTATCAAGACCTCTTTCCAACAACCTTTTCATATATGAAGAGAATCGTTGGGGAATTATGCAAGAGGAAGATCCTGTTAAAACCAAATGCTAAGATAGTAAGACAAATACCTTACATATTGAATCTGAAGTACAAGGAAAAAGTGAAAGAAAAGATTGACAGAAAGATAGAAGTTGGTATCATTGAGACCATCACAGAGTCTGAATGGATAATCCCAATGGTATTTCATGATAAGAAAAAAGGGGGTATTATGATTTATGTAGACCTAAGGAATTTGAATGATGCTTGTTTACATGACCATTTTCCAACCCCCTTTACAGATGAAGTATTATAAAATGTAAGAGGAAACGAGGCCTACTAGTTCACCAATGGATTTTCAAAATACCATGAGATTAATATTGTGCTAGAAGACATACATAAGATGAAATTTGTGAAAGAATGGGGAAGCTTCTAGTACATGGTGATGCCATTTGGTTTAAGGAATGAACCTACTATGATTTCTAGAGTATTGTCATAGCCTTTAAGGAGTGTATTCATAAGTTTATTGAAGTATACTTAGATGATTGGACTATGTTTCGTTTACTAAAATGTCACATAGAAACTCTATGGTTGATGCTCAATAGATGTATAAAAATATTAGATATCATTAAATTGGAAGAAGTATATTTTTTGTGCACCCTTTGGGTTTGTTGGTTGATCCTGCCAAGATATCAATAATTGTTAATTTTCCACCGCCTGAATTAGTGAGACAGTTGAGCACAATGTTGGGTCATATAGGATATTACAGGAAATTGATTAAAGGCTATGCACAGATTACAACTCCTATGGAGAATTTACTAAATAAATAAGCTAATTTTTAGTGGAATGAAGAYTATAAATAGGATTTGGTTGTATTAAAGAGAAAGTTAGTAAYTGTACCCGTTTTGGTATTCTCAGATGGGAAGCAAGAGTTTCAYGTCACTACTTCACTTGTCTGAAATTCGATARTAGTACATTTGTTTGTCGATKCCATTCCATCGACACTCTRAAAAAACCTAGTTCTTAGTTTTCRTCGGTGTAATAGGGTYAGATCTTCGACGAAAACATGGATGTCTTGTTGATTTTTCTATATGAGATAATAAGAGATGATATATGATCGATATATTATTACAATGATGAGTGTTCCATATATAGAGAACATATGGTGACCATCCATGAAAGGATGCATCCCTTGGATAATAAATAACTACTTATTTATTATATATTATATAAATACTTATTAATCTAGGAGAATGTCTTTCCAATGTTTCCCAAACATAAACACTCCCTCACAATGAGGGAGACATTCTTCATCATGCCAAGCGTGTCTCTGAATTATAAACACTTCGCTCTAGGCTCATGACATATTTCTGTCAGTCTTGGGAGATGTCTCTCTCCCACCTAAACTGAGGGGAAACTCCCTCTGATTCAACTGTCCCTAGCTCTGAGATATTCTCTTGTTGTTCAATGGTCTAGAGGAAATTTCCTCTCACAACTACCAAAACATCAACACTCCCTCTCAGCTAGGGAGGTGTCTTTCCATGATGTATTTCATCTAGTAGTCCACTGACTACTCTACAATAAAATAGTATCACACAACTACTACCAAGGCATCAATAGCTCAAATCATCCATCACAGTCTCTATGATCAAGAAGCACACAACTGCTCCCAAGTGATCTGGTAGTCTCCATGGAAATCACTTAATAACACACAACTACTACAATGCATTCCAATAGAACATGATTGTTGTTGATTCATAGTATTACACAACTATTTTCCAGTGATACACAATCATTTTCAGTGGTACACAAGCATTGTAGATGGTACAAAACCATCACTAGTAGTACACAAATATTGTCTAGTGACACATAGTCACCACCAGTGGTACACAACCACTATA
>JZKD02S0863633.1:207208-223452 GCA_000966675.3 Picea glauca
TTTAAAGCTCAAACCAATTAGATATTTCCTTATTGACCAGGTCTTGTATTGGAAAGAACCTTTGGGTGTTATGCTGAGATGTTTAGACCCACAGGAGGCCCAAACGATTATGTTTGATTTTCATGAAAGCCTGTGTGGGGGACATCATTCCTGGAGAACCACAACCTACAAGATTCTCAGGGATGGGGACTTATGGCCTACTCTATTCACTGATGTTTGTGCAAAAATCAGGGCTTGCATCAAATGTCAAAAATTCTTCAGGAAGCAACAACTCAAGTCTATGCCATTGAAGCTTGTAGCAGCTTCGGGACCTTTTCAGTAGTGGGGCTTGGAATTTAATGGGGAGATTCACCCTCCTTAAAGTGGTGAGAACATGTGGATATTAATTGCAATATATTATTTCACCAAATGGATAGAGGCTATCCCCACAAGGAGTGCCTCTCACAAGGTGGTTATTGGTTTTCTTGAAGATATTATGGCAAGGTTCGGTTGTCCAAACAGAATCATCGCCAACAATGTTGCATCCTTCAAGGTTGAACCATTGATCAAGTTTTGTGAGCAGTTTAGAATTGCATTGATTCAGTCTACCCCCTACTATCCCCAAGAAAATGGGTTAGAAGAGTCCTCTAACAAAATCTTGATAAAGATAATCAAAATACTGCTAGAGGACAACAAGAAAGCATGGGATTCAAAGCTCAAGTTTTCTCTGTGAGATGATAGAGTGAAAACAAAAAGGTCTCTTGGTGCCTCTCCTTTTCATATTGTGTATGGAATTAAGTCCATATTTCCTTCTCATCTCGCCTTGCTGGTGGAAAAATTATTTCAAGAATACCAGGGTGAACCCGATGACATGGTCAGGAGAATATTAGAACTGGAAGAAGTGTAGGAAACCAGAGAAAAGATGTTGGATAGGGCACATGACCATCAAAAGAATATCAAGCAGTCGTTTGACAAGAATAGCAGAGAAAAATATTTCTAGCTGGGAGATCTAGTGCTCAAATGGGATTCACCCAGATGGGACAAGGGAAAGCATGGTAAATTTGAAGCCCTATGGATTAGAAACTTCAAAATTTATGAGACACTTTCAAATAATACTTACATGTTGCAGAATTTAGAGGGTAACACAGTTTTTAGTGGCCCTGTAAATGGGCACTTCCTGAAAAAAAAATTTGTTTAAAGCCACAGTCGTCTTCCTACCATTGTAAATACCGTTCCTATTTTATGTTTATTTTGTTTTTAATAGGAGCCTCCTTAACCCAAACCTAAGTCACTGGAACTACTTGTTCTTGGCATCTTTCAGGGAGCATGCCATCCCCTTTGGAGCCAAATTTTATCACATAATATTGTCAAAGCCGTAGGGGTTTGTGGTTTCTACCTAAGTCTATATTTTTGCCTGTCTCTCCTCCTTTTGTAGACCCAATCGTAAGGTTTTTCATTTGAGATTATAGTTTTCTTCTTTTGTCTTCCTGAGAGGTGTCATCCCTAAGCCTTTCTATTTTTTACAAGGTCGATCGCTTCTCTCTCCTTGTCTCTGTCACTGATCCTTTTGCATTCCCTATCCCTCATCCAGTCATCCACGTATTTTTTTACTAAGGATACAGCCGTAAGAACAAGCGCATCACTTAGAGTGGTCTGATATGGACTCAAATCAAGTGAGTGAGAATGATCAGATTTCAATGGAGGAGATCCACCAGGAAGATCAGATCGATGACCATCGGGAAATAGGGATCACAAAGTTACACAAAGTATAGCATCACATGAAGTTCTGAAATCGCAAGGCCATCCTAGTCGTTAATCATGGGAAGGACACGTAGCACGATATTAACATTTCGATGACTCACAAAATGGAGAAGTCAAAGGGAAGATTCATGAGGAGTCACTAAATGAGAGGTTGAAAAATGATCTGGGCCATCTATTTCACAAGAGCATGTGGTGCAGGATCCACAGAGAAAGTCTTTTTGGGAATGCTGAGGTGAGAAGTGATCATGATTTCATGACTCAGAGATTTGAGCATGGAGTACAATTTGAGTTCATGAAATGTGAAATCACGACGTGCCTGGGATTTGGGCCCACGATCACAACTCAAGATGATATGGAAGTAGGTACATAAAGAAAGGGAAAGCATCTATCAAGCAATGGGCGATTGAGATTGTTTAAGGAAATGATTGTGGCCATCAAATCCAAATTAAATCTGATCATTGCTATAGATAGGTTGTTTCATGGGATTGAGCATCAAAATATTTGAAATCAAGGGGAGTGAAGACTCTCGAAATGCAAGATCCCAAAATTTCATATGGGATATGCGTAAGGTCATGGCTTGAGGTCACATGGGGCAATGGATAGGAGCTGTGCCAAGGGTCGAAAGCGCCCGTCTTGGTCTCAGCAAAAGATCTGCATGGTTTCAAGATGTCGAGATAAATTCGAAGGAGTCGTGGCCATCACATGGAACATTCATGGGTGTCAAGCCTCACCTTGATCCTGATAAAAGTGGTTAATGAAAATGTGGAAGGTGGTTGAAACCTCATTTCACCACATAAATAGAAAGCATGGAAGAACTGGCCGTGGGAGAAGACTATCAGCCCAAAGTTCTCCTGTCAGCGGATACTCCTACAAAGCCCATACTTATTTGAGATCGCGTCTAAAAAAAGAGTGCAAGTATAGACTAGAAGAAGAAGATACAGATACAAAGCTTTGAATGTAATAGCCATGTCACATCTGTCATGGTGGAAAAATTTTCTGAGTATAAATACTCATCTTTGATATTTTGTTNTTTAAAGCTCAAACCAATTAGATATTTCCTTATTGACCAGGTCTTGTATTGGAAAGAACCTTTGGGTGTTATGCTGAGATGTTTAGACCCACAGGAGGCCCAAACGATTATGTTTGATTTTCATGAAAGCCTGTGTGGGGGACATCATTCCTGGAGAACCACAACCTACAAGATTCTCAGGGATGGGGACTTATGGCCTACTCTATTCACTGATGTTTGTGCAAAAATCAGGGCTTGCATCAAATGTCAAAAATTCTTCAGGAAGCAACAACTCAAGTCTATGCCATTGAAGCTTGTAGCAGCTTCGGGACCTTTTCAGTAGTGGGGCTTGGAATTTAATGGGGAGATTCACCCTCCTTAAAGTGGTGAGAACATGTGGATATTAATTGCAATATATTATTTCACCAAATGGATAGAGGCTATCCCCACAAGGAGTGCCTCTCACAAGGTGGTTATTGGTTTTCTTGAAGATATTATGGCAAGGTTCGGTTGTCCAAACAGAATCATCGCCAACAATGTTGCATCCTTCAAGGTTGAACCATTGATCAAGTTTTGTGAGCAGTTTAGAATTGCATTGATTCAGTCTACCCCCTACTATCCCCAAGAAAATGGGTTAGAAGAGTCCTCTAACAAAATCTTGATAAAGATAATCAAAATACTGCTAGAGGACAACAAGAAAGCATGGGATTCAAAGCTCAAGTTTTCTCTGTGAGATGATAGAGTGAAAACAAAAAGGTCTCTTGGTGCCTCTCCTTTTCATATTGTGTATGGAATTAAGTCCATATTTCCTTCTCATCTCGCCTTGCTGGTGGAAAAATTATTTCAAGAATACCAGGGTGAACCCGATGACATGGTCAGGAGAATATTAGAACTGGAAGAAGTGTAGGAAACCAGAGAAAAGATGTTGGATAGGGCACATGACCATCAAAAGAATATCAAGCAGTCGTTTGACAAGAATAGCAGAGAAAAATATTTCTAGCTGGGAGATCTAGTGCTCAAATGGGATTCACCCAGATGGGACAAGGGAAAGCATGGTAAATTTGAAGCCCTATGGATTAGAAACTTCAAAATTTATGAGACACTTTCAAATAATACTTACATGTTGCAGAATTTAGAGGGTAACACAGTTTTTAGTGGCCCTGTAAATGGGCACTTCCTGAAAAAAAAATTTGTTTAAAGCCACAGTCGTCTTCCTACCATTGTAAATACCGTTCCTATTTTATGTTTATTTTGTTTTTAATAGGAGCCTCCTTAACCCAAACCTAAGTCACTGGAACTACTTGTTCTTGGCATCTTTCAGGGAGCATGCCATCCCCTTTGGAGCCAAATTTTATCACATAATATTGTCAAAGCCGTAGGGGTTTGTGGTTTCTACCTAAGTCTATATTTTTGCCTGTCTCTCCTCCTTTTGTAGACCCAATCGTAAGGTTTTTCATTTGAGATTATAGTTTTCTTCTTTTGTCTTCCTGAGAGGTGTCATCCCTAAGCCTTTCTATTTTTTACAAGGTCGATCGCTTCTCTCTCCTTGTCTCTATCACTGATCCTTTTGCATTCCCTAGCCCTCATCCAGTCATCCAAGTATTTTTTTACTAAGGATACAGCCGTAAGAACAAGCGCATCACTTAGAGTGGTCTGATATGGACTCAAATCAAGTGAGTGAGAACGATCAGATTTCAATGGAGGAGATCCATCAGGCAGATCAGATCGATGACCATCGGGAAATAGGGATCACAAAGTTACACTAAGTATAGCATCACATGAAGTTCTGAAATCGCAAGGCCATCCTAGTCGTTAATCATGGGAAGGACACGTAGCACGATATTAACATTTCGATGACTCACAGAATGGAGAAGTCAAAGGGAAGATTCACGAGGACTCACTAAATGAGAGGTTGCAAAATGATCTGGGCCATCTATTTCACAAGAACATGTGGTGCAGGATCCACAGAGAAAGTATTTTTGGGAATGTTGAGGTGAGAAGTGATCGTGATTTCATGACTCAGAGATTTGAGCATGGAGTACAATTTGAGTTCACGAAATGTGAAATCACGACATGCCTGGGATTTGGGCCCACAATCACAACTCGAGATGATATGGAAGTAGGGACATAAAGAAAGGGAAAGAGTCTATCAAGCAATGGGTGACTGAGATTGTTTAAGGAAATGATTGTGGCCATCAAATCCAAATTAAATCTGATCGTTGCTATAGATAGGTTGTTTCATGGGATTGAGCATCAAAATATTTGAAATCAAGGGTAGTGAAGACTCCCGAAATGCAAGATCCCAAAATTTCATATGGGATATGCGTAAGGTCATGGCTTGAGGTCACATGGGGCGATGGATAGGAGCTGTGCCAAGGGTCGAAAGCGCCCGTCTTGGTCTCAGCAAAATATCTGCATGGTTTCAAGATGCCGAGATAAATTCGAAGGAGTCGTGGCCATCACATGGAACATTCATGGGTGTCAAGCCTCGCCTTGATCCCGATAAAAGTGGTTAATGAAAATGTGGAAGGTGGTTGAAACCTCATTTCACAACATAAATAGAAAGCATGGAAGAACTGGCCGTGGGAGAAGACTATCAGCCCAAAGTTCTCCTGTCAGCGGATACTCCTGCAAAGCCCATACTTATTTGAGATCGCGTCTAACAAAAGAGTGCAAGTATAGACTAGAAGAAGAAGATACAGATACAAAGCTTTGAATGTAATAGCCATGTCACATCTGTCATGGTGGAAAATTTTTCTGAGTATAAATACTCATCTTTGATATTTTGTTATGGTTAATGGTTGAGCTAAGTTCCCATATTGGAAAGTTTTAATGAAGCCTCTAATTCTCTGGTTATGGGTTTACATTTGAGACTTCTTGTTTAATGACAATCAACTTTCCTATCATCTCTTTTTCTTCTGATATTGAAGACTCGAGCATGGTTGACCCAGTCGAGTTGTTGTGATTGTATTGTAATGTATGTTTGATTGCAATATTGTTATGAAGTTTTAAGTTTCTTAAAGTCTTAGGTTCAAGAATATATTGTATTCGAAGCTTTTCCTCCTTAGGATGTTGGAAGACCCAATGTCCATATAAGACCTCTATATTTCCTCACCCGTTCTCCCCCCTACTCACCCATTACTACAACTTACTGACTGAAGTTAGATCAAGACCTCATCTGCTTATGCATGCCAGCTTAGTTTTTCTGAGTTAAAGCGCTATAATCACGAGACTGTGTCCGTTAGACCACCCTTAAATTTATTGATTGTGACATAAACCTAATGGGTACTGGTATTACATCTTCCTCAATCCATAGGTGACTTCTAGTGCTAACAGACCCGATAAACCCATCTATGGCATGTGATATTCCAGGTTTGTATTAACCAAAGGCAAGAGGATGAGGATAATTTGGAAATACAATTTATAAGTACCTCGATTGGGAGTAAATCAAATCAAATTGTTGGTCCTTTTTGTTTGCCTCATCTTCCGTTTGAGTGAAGTTTGTAACCACATATTTGGTGATGATAGGGCCTAGTGATTTGAGAAACCAATCTAGTCATTTTTGTGGGGTGATATTATCCTTGCAAGTTCTTCTTCTATATCGTCATTTGTGAATATGATCAATGATGTGGACTTATGTGGTTTTTTTGAATTATGATAGAATTTCCAAACCAGTGTCATGATGGAAATGGATATGAAATAAAGACAAGAAGGATTTTTCCAATGATTCGAAGGTTGTGTGGGACCTTGATTTCTCATCCACATACCATTTGGCATATGGACCAATAAGTGTTAATTGAAACAATATCAAATGAATGGAATCTTCTATAATGTTGTTGGAAGAGAACCACAAGTGAAAAGACATGATGTGATTAATGAGGTCTTCTCCTCGATTTCCTTTGAAATTTGGGATTCCAGAAGGTATCTTGGTGGGCATATTTATTCATGTGGGGTAATGAAGGACTGGGTAATTTTTCGGTTTGGTCAAATCCAAAATGTTGAGGGATGACAAGTATGGCATGGTAGGGGGTGTTATGGCCATGGTGTGTTGTGGTTGAGAATAAGTTCCTTTTGAAGATGGTTGGGAAATCATACCTTGTGAAGAAGGTTGTGCTCTGCCTCCTTGTGACAGAGGAGTAGTGGGTGAGTTATTTGAGATATTGGCACCTAGAAAGGTGGAACCAAGAAAATTTGATCCTAAGCAATTTCACTCATTGGTGTATGTTCTGGTTGATTCAATGTGTCAACTAAGTGACGGATGCCTCCCAATATTGGAGGGAGGTTTCACAAGTGTCTATAACGATGGGAATTTTGTGGTTCCCCTATGATTCTGGACTAAAATAAAAATCTGTGATTGGTAGTGAGAGAAATAAATGGACAAGTTCTTATGTAAGTGTAGATTATCTCAACAATGTTTTAAAGATGCACGCAATCAAAAGTGGAAATCATACATAAAACAAGAAACAATGTAAGGTGATCTGGGGTTTATCCGTGTGGGGGAATAAAATAAATTTCACGTTTCCTAAAAGAATTATATTCCTTTCTCTCAAAAATCATTAGGCTTTCCAAAAGCACTAAAACATGGGGCATTGACCCATTGGAAGTGGAACTACTAAAGGTATGAATCAATCAGTTATAATGAGGGGTGAAGAGGGCATATCTTGAAAGTACTTGTGATATTTCCCAACATTTTTTCGAAATCTGATTGAGATTCAATTGCATCACACAACCGCCACCTAGGTGGGAAAACCTAGATTTGGCCACTAAGCTACCTCAATCAAGCACACCATTTATTTTTTCATCCTAATAAATGGGTCACATGATGGATGCTTTCCAAGAGTTGGGTGACTCAAAGAGGCATGCACATAACAATTGAACCTCATCCTTTGACCCTTCATGGGTATCCCCCTACTTTATGGTGTAGGAATGCTCGATTTAGAGGATTTCAGTATCCTATTTTGCAAATGATAACATAGAGTTATTTGGATTCCTATCCCCAAGATCTTAAATTATACTACAAATTTATTTTGTGTTCCTCCTATGGAGGTTAAAGATGATTTGTTTAATGGTTTCTTTTAGGATTTGAGTTAGGTTGTGATATTGGGGTTATGAACCAACCTCATTGATTAAAATAGTGTGGAAAATTTCCAAATATATATGAATTCTTTATGATTCTCTGAGATCTCTTATGGGTGTGGGAAGAGGAGCATATACGACTCCAAGTATATGATAGGAATTTTGTGTGTGGTGAGGTGATTTTTTGTGCAAGAAGTGATGATGTGAAATGATTTTCAATAAGGTAGAGATCAAAATTTTAACACATAGACATCGCTTGGTCCTTAAATATTGTTTGGCTATAACTTACTAAATTTCAATACAATCCTTGTGGAATTTTAAAATCCATAGATAACTATCATGGTGGACACGTGGGCCCTTAGTGTTGACCCTTTAATCCTCCTAGAATGTTATATAACATAAGAAATATTTGAAAATATCCCCAGATTCTAGACATGCGAGCAAGTATGGGCCCTTTCAAATCCTTTAAACTTCCTATGTTTTTTTCCTTCAAAAACTTGAAACTATCCTAAGATTGAAAATATGTGGGCATGTATGGGCCCTTGCAAATATTTTAAGGTGGTGTTTCAACAAATAAAACTAAGAGGTATTGGCCTCTCCTAATTGATTGATTAATTTTTAAAGGGAGATGAATATTTCTTAAAACACCCTCTTTCTTATTTCCCTAGATCACTCAAATGTGAAAGGGTAAGAGCATACTCAAAGATGTCAAAATAGTATCCTAGTATCGATTCAATGTGATGATTTGTAAAAGAAAATCTTTAAATTTGAGGTTCAAATGCTATGTTGGAAGATTGGTTGTTGTCATTGATGTCAACCCTAGTCATGGGTTTTGGACTGCAAGATTGATAAATGTATTTGGACATGAAGGATAATCCGCATGCATATACAACACCCATTAATGGATAGTATACATCATGTTGTTTCCGGTGGTATTTGGCATGTCACGTGGACCCTCACGGTTGAGGAGAAATGAATTTTTGAAGATGACAAAGTGAATTGAAGAAGGAAGTACATGTAGGCCCTGAAGATAATTAAAGAAAGTGTCAGGTCGAACCTAATGTTAAAATTAAGTGACATAAATGGTATAAATAAACATCATTAGCCATTCATTTTGATACAAGTTGAATTTTAGAGGAAATAAGAAGAAAAGAAGGTCGGATTTCAAGGGAGGATGAAGTCTTTTGGTGATGTGTTCTAAGGTATGTTATTTTTTCTATAAATTTTTTCTAGAATGATTCAAATGGTGAAATAGCTATGGTATTGAGAAGACATATCAAGGTACCTCTGGTAAAAATTTCANGAAAAAACATACCTCCATCCTTGGCCCAATATTGGAACTATCTTATCCAAAATAATCCTCACTCGACTAGGGGAAACAACCTCAAGCTAGCTCCGTCATACCCCCTAGTATAGGCCAACCATATCCAGGTACGTCCAATCCTATTTGGGGCTCGAAAGCTCAACCCCACGCCCTTGTTAAAGGGAACAACCCCAACCAATACAACCCTATAAATTACTTGACTCCACACCAACAACCGAATCTGCCTGAATATTCGCATTATATGCAAACTGCTTATGGTCCCACTGGTATACCGATGGGACTCCCTCCCCAAAGTCACTAGTACCCACACGTGAATAGACAGTTACCCTTATTAGCCACCCTAGACCTCCCTGATCTGTTGATAATTTTAAATGATCTGATCTGTCACTCTCCCCAATGGCCCGCGATACCAGCCAAACTACCATACAACATCCCTAAATTCGATGGTATACCAGGAGAGGACCCAAACAATCATGTAATGAATTTTCACCTTTGGTGTTCATCCAACTCTTTGATGGATGACTTTATTCATTTACGCCTTTTTCAGCGAACTCTCACACCTTCTGCCATGAAGTGGTATATAGAATTACCACGAGGCTTATTCATCGACTTCAACACCCTCTCTATGGATTTCCTCACCCATTACTAGTTACCAATCCACTACGAAACAGGAACCAAAATTTTGAGTTTTTTCAAACAAACCAAAGCCACTCATATCTCTGATCACATTCATGAGTGGCGACGGAGACGATGTCTCATCAAACTCAAACTTCCCGATCAGTTCCTAGTAGAGTGGTTCATGAAATCATTCATGAATGACATCGCTTGTGACATCACCATGGGTGGATTTTTCACAGAAGAATAAGCAATCAATCGTGCTCAATACCTCGACCTCATTTACTCACAAACAGGTACNGGTTGGCATCCTACTGACTTCTCAGATTTAGTGGGATCATCCTCATCCCTTTAACCATCTCTCCTTCTCCTATATAATGAAAGGTTTCTCAAGGAAGAGGTTAAGAAAGATTGAAATAATTGATGAAATAATTGTGTGAAGAACCCTGTTTGGATTGAAGCTTGAAGACTCTATTTGTCTATCAAATTGTACTGGATCTTTTTCATGCAAGTGTAGAGCAAGTGTGTGTGTTGGAACCAAGGATCACTGAAAGGAAGCTTGTGACATCAAGGCGATCTAGTTGTATATTCTACTTTCATTTAATATAATACAGCAGCATGTCCCTTTCCCATAAAATCACTCTTATTTTATTGCATAACTCCTTGATCTTATGCATAGGTTCAGATTGAATATACTTTGTTATCTTCACTTTCGTTGGTTTTTGTTGTCTTGGACCTAATTTCAAAAGAGCACCAGAGCAAAGTAGGAACAACAGAGACCTAAGGAATTGATATAAAGGTATGTCACTCATTCCTTCTTGGTAGTAGATTCAATGATTACAACTTAGAGAAAGAGTCATGTCTTGTCCTGTTTTGTTCTAGATCTAGGTGGATCTAGGGAGATCAGTTAGTGTCCACACCTACCCATTTATCTGATAACAAAATTGATGATTCCAATGTGTGGGAGCTTGCACTAGGGTGTAATTCCATTCAGCAGGTCGTCAATGTAAATTTTCCAACCTTTCCCATCCCCTTCTCGTCTCGTCGTCATGATGTTGGATTTCATCACCAACTAGTGACTTCTGAATTGGAAGGTCTTGTTTGCCTGGTTTTGATTCCTAGATTTTACTAGCATGTACTTTTTGTTTACCCAAGTTGGCCATAGAATTTATTTCCTAAGATTTTAATTCGATCACAATTGACCCTCCACGCCATTCACATAAATTGCAAGGCCTACCCCTAGAAGATATGGAAGGTTCTCAACACTTGCCTACAAACTCAACGGATGGATCTCCTCAACAGAGTGAAGTCCAAGACATTTCCACTCCATAAGTGGAAAGAATTAACTCTTTAGAATGTTTCTGAATTACCAATTCTCGAGAGGACTTCTGACTTCCTCCCGAATCTGTGAGACATATTGTTCGAGTGAATTCTTCCAGAGAAATAGTTGTTGAGTCTTCTGGATTACCAACCAGACCTTTCACAGGACCTAAGGGTCAAGATCCTTTTTGGACTACTGGCATTTTTAGATGGGATCTCTTTGGCTCAGGAGTAGGCATTGATATCACTGTCACAGTTGCTCGAAACATCCAATCCAGATGCAATACCTTTTACTACTGCCTATTATTTTCATGGTTCAGACATTCCACCATCCGACCACATCTTGAATATCCCCCTACAAATGGTCCATTGCACAATGGTCCCAGATACTATGCATCCTCACAATGGGATTACGGTGGCTAGCCAAGCTCCCATTGGCACACCGCTTTCACCTAGATTCACCCAAACACTTCCCCCCGGATATCATGCATTGAATGCTTCTATTCCCGCTCCTACAAAAATACCATATGGGACTCCTGATATTTCCACTCTTTCTGGGTACCATCTCATTCCTGGTTTCATTCTGACACTTCCTGGACCCCTTTCAGAGGGCCTCTCCCATCCTCCATCGGAGGCACCGAACCTAGTGGCACCATCCCGTCTTTCACACCTAATTACCAAATTCCTGTTAGTGGACAATTTCACCAAGGAGGCCAAACCCAATCCCCTTTTGCAGGACAAATCCCAATTAGGATGCAACCCCCAATTGGAGGGAAACCCCAACCTACCCCACCCTATGGAAAAAACATACCTCCATCCTTGGCCCAGTATTGGAACTATCTTATCCAAAATAATCCTCACTCGACTAGGGGAAACAAACTCAAGCTAGCTCCGTCATACCCCCTAGTATAGGCCAACCATATCCAGGTACGTCCAATCCTATTTGGGGCTCGAAAGTTCAACCCCACGCCCCTGTTCAAGGGAACAACCCCAACCAATACAACCCTATAAATTACTTGACTCCACACCAACAACCAAATCTTCCTGAATATTCGCATTATATGCAAACTGCTTATGGTCCCACTGGTATACCGATGGGACTCCCTCCCCAAAGTCACTAGTACCCACACGTGAATAGACAGTTACCCTTATTATCCACCCTAGACCTCCCTGATCTGTCGATAATTTTAAATGATCTGATCTGTCACTCTCCCCAATGGCCCGCGATACCAGCCAAACTACCATACAACATCCCTAAATTCGATGGTATACCAGGAGAGGACCCGAACAATCATGTAATGAATTTTCACCTTTGGTGTTCATCCAACTCTTTGATGGATGACTTTATTCATTTACGCCTTTTTCAGCGAACTCTCACACCTTCCGCCATGAAGTGGTATATAGAATTACCACGAGGCTTATTCATCGACTTCAACACCCTCTCTATGGATTTCCTCACCCATTACTAGTTACCAATCCACTACGAAACAGGAACCGAAATTTTGAGTTTTTTCAAACAAACCAAAGCCACTCATATCTTTGATCACATTCATGAGTGGCGACGGAGACGATGTCTCATCAAACTCAAACTTCCCAATCAGTTCCTGGTAGAGTGGTTCATGAAATCATTCATGAATGACATCGCTCGTGACATCACCATGGGTGGATTTTTCACAGAAGAATAAGCAATCAGTCGTGCTCAATACCTCGACCTCATTTACTCACAAACAGGTACTCTTTACGACTTACTCCCTGACGCACCTCGTCCTTCTACTTCTACTACTTCAACTACTCTTGTTGCTTCTCATGTAGCTGACAATGTGATTGGTCCTTTCCATGCCCAACCCCATTCTGTCCAAGCCTCTAGCAACAACCCCAAATCCATTGCTTCTAATGTTCAAAATGCTCAGTCTCCTACCCCTCCCACCGGAAAAACTTTTGAGGTGAACTCTATTCAATCAACCCCCACTGGAAATAATAAATCCAGAAAAGGGAAGGGTAAGAACAAGGAGGATAAAAATAATCCACAATATGAGAAGACCAAAACACAACCTATGGATGATAAGGATAAGCGGAGACCTCGATACCCTTGTCTCATCTATGGTGATGAACACTACACTAAGGATTGTCCAAGATGAGCTGAGGTTACTAAGTTCCTTCAAGGGACCCCGAAACCACCTACTCCGGTCATGTTGTCACAACCCTTCCCTTCTCAACAACAGACCCAATTGGTCATTCATGACCAACCTTCCCCATCCACTACATCCTATGTCTTAATGTGTATAGGTGATTCAAGGAAGAATGACATCACACTTACCACTCAAGCCAAAGATTATTCCTCTTCCAAAGAGAAGGTTGATGAAATAACTCCTTCATTGGTCCAACCATATCCCACGACTCCACCTACCAACGGTCCTCTTCATCTTGAACAACCGAGCCTAGATACAGTTCTTCACCCTCCCCCAAAGGGTGTTGTCTGAAAATATTCTTTCAATCCTCATGCATGTGCTATCCAAAAATACAGTATATTCAAAGCTATGGCCCAAGCACCGTCTGCGATGTTATCCCTCGAAGTCCTTCAGAGTTGTCCTATACAACTGAAGGCACTGTTGAAAGCTATTGGTGGAATCGACCCTAAGATACAAATTTAATAATTTTTGACTTGGAATATCACATTCCAAGGTTACACCCTCAACTCACATTCCAAATACAAGTTATTGTCTCCGACAAGAACAATTGTAGAAAAGTTATTGATGAGGGTGCCTCAATGTGTGTCATGTCTATTACCTACTGGAAATCCATCGGATCTCCTCCTTTAACTGAATCCCACAACACGCTCAAAGCCTTCAATGGCTCTGGTTTTAAGCCTTATGGTGTCCTTCCTTTGTTTCCTATTACGTTAGAAGGAAAAACGGTCAACGTTGAAGTGGAGGTATTTGATGCTCCTCTTGATTACAACCTTCTACTTGGTCGTAGCTGGATCGATTCCATGCGTGCATTTGTGTCCACTCTTTTCCATGTCGTATGTTTCCCACATCAAGGAAAAGTAATTACGGTGGACCAATTGGCCTTCTTTCACTCCGATGCACGTACCAACAACGTCCCTTTCATTGCAAAACCCCCTTGGATATGAGAATGTCAGTGTGGGTCTTCTTAAATATTCTTCTTTGATGAGTACTTTCCCCATTCCACCACCCGATGTTCCACATCCGTTTGTCACCTCGATCAACATGATATCCACCTCTTTTTACGAAACCCCTATGTCTTATGACCCATGGATATTACCCAACCCTAGTGAACATCTTTGTTATGGTGACCAAATGCCTTTGAGCCCGATCGAGTCTGCTTATCAAGCCATTCAATCGGCCACCCCTTCTACCTCCTCCCTTGGTGAGTTATCCCCGGATCCATTCCACGTCATTTTTCCTACCGACAAGATGATTATGTCTGTTATGTCCATTGAAGATACTCCTTGGGACGATGGACATCATCGTTCCATTCTCTTTCTGGAACAACACACCATTGAGAGTTACCAATGGATCTCAACTCTGTCAACCGTTGTGGTCATTTCTACCATTCCCGAGTCTACACACGATCTGTTCTATGAAGGGAACTTAAGTAATATCTCACCCACTATCCCCCTCGACATATCCATAAAACCTAGACTTGTCGAAACTATGCATATCGAAGCGTCGTGTTCCCATGACGAAGTTTTCACCTACAAGTCTCTTTTCCAAGAATTTCATGACGTCTTCACATGGAGATATGAATTAATGTTGGGTATTGACCCTGACATTGTTGTACATGAGATTAAGACATACCCGAGTGCTAAACCTGTCCGACAACAACTTCGTCCAGTCCACCCACGTAAAAAAGATGCTATCAAGCTTGAATTTAAGAAATGTCTTAAAGTTGGCTTTATTTACCCTGTGGCTCTAACTGACTAGGTTTCCAATCTTATTCCGGTTAACAAAAAACAAGGTACGATCCATGTGTGCATCGATTATAGGGATATTAACCAAGCTTGTCCTAAAGACAACTTTCCCACCCCCTTCGTTGACTATATCATCAACGATTGTGCCGAAAGCATAATCTTCTCTTTGATGGATGGTTTCTCCGGATATAATCAAATCAATATCGTACCCACCGACCAACACAAGACCTCTTTTATTTGTCCTTAGGGAACTTTCTCCTACTAGAAACTAACCTTTGGTTTAAAGAATGTCGTCGTGAATTTTCAATGTGCCATGTCTTATGAATTTCATGATATAAAGCACATTGTCCAACAATATCTCGATGACCTACCAGCTCATTCCATGCACCGTGTTGATCATCCCACACACCTCTGAGCCATTTTCCTCCAATGGCGGTTCTACCGTATACGATTAAACCTACACAAATGTTTTTTTTGCGTAGAGTCCAGCCAAATTCTGGGCTTTATTGTTTCACGTCAAGGGATCAGGCTAGATCATTTGAAGGTCGAGGCAATTCTCAATCTTCCTCCTCCTTCCTCACTTCGCCAGCTACAAAGTTTGCAAGGGAAGGTAAACTTTCTTCATCATTTCATCCCGAACTATGATGAGCTGCTCTTGGATTTACTCGATTGCTCAAGAAAGGTTCTGAGTTCGTATGGGATACCACTACTAACAATGATTTCGAAGCTTTGAAACTATCTTTAACTCGTACCTCACTACTCTTCCCACCTGATTACAATCAGGATTATTTCCTTTATGTCGCAGTGTTAGACTATACCATCGCTATGGATCTCGTTCAGGAGGATGATTCTCATGATGAACATGTCATTTATTATTTTATTTGGAGTCTCAAGACTACCAAAACCAAGTATTTACATGTTGAAAAACTAGCCTTAGCCGTCGTCCAAGATGTTCAACGTTTCCAACACTATATCCTTTTACGCAAGACTACTGTGATTTCCAACTGCAACCCTATGCAACACATTCTTACATGCCAATTACTAGGGGGAAAATACTCCAAATGGATCGTAATACTCCAAGAGTTTGACTTAGAATTCGAATGCGCTAACTCTAAGAAATCCTTGGTGTTTGTCGAATTGATATGCGACCTTCCCTGTTCTAAGACGAAAAATGTAGCAGAGGATTCATTACATGATGAATCCCTTTTTTTGATCAGTTCCGATGA
>JZKD02S0863700.1:0-14213 GCA_000966675.3 Picea glauca
AAATGTATGAAAATTAGGATAAATGGCTAAGTGAAGAAGGAGGTGAAAAAGGTGGAATAATGAGCAAATCATGGTGGGTTCGCGGAGGTGAGAGGGTGAGGTGAATGAGTCTACGAGTCTACGAACCCGCGAACATTGAAATATGACTAAGCATGGAAAGAGATATGTTGAGTGAAAATTCTAAGTATGGTAGCATTGTAATATAGGAGAGGAGAAGAGAACATGAAACTTATAAAGATTATTCAAAATCAGACCTATGGACAAGATCTTGAGTAACTTAGGCATACAGAAACAGATTTTTGATCCAAAAAATGTGTGGCAAAACTAAAACTGAGGGTTGCAGAGTGAACTTATAAAAGTTCAAAAAAAAATGTCTTCTTTTGATATCAAGGATTTTATGAATCCAAGAGAAGGAAAATATAGTTGACCAAATTTTGGTCAATAAGACTGTCTGTATGGTTGTGGACTCAAGAAAACCAAGTCTCCAACCTCAAAAGTGCATTTGATCGTATGCATGTCTGCATATAGCTTATATTGATTATGGGTTGTCTATAGCTTGTCCTTGAGAGCCCTGCGTATCTTCTAACTCTCTTGGATATATTCCTTGGCTTTGGGAACCTTGCTATCCCCAAACACCAAGTCAGCAAAGGATGGAGCATCATACCCATACAATGCTCAGAATGGTGTCATGACTATGGACATGTGATGAGTGGTGTTGTAGAAATGTTATCCCATATGCAACCACTTCACCCATGCTTTATGTTGCTCGGACATGTAGTTATGTAGATATCCCTCAAGCCATTTGTTCACAATCTCAATCTGGCCATTTGTCTGAGGGTGGTAACTAGTGTTGGGAGTCAACTATGTGTCAGCTAGTCTGAACAGCTCCTGCCAAAATGCACTAAGAAATGTGTTGTCCTAGTCGCTGGAGATAAACCTTGGTAACCCACAGAGTCTAAATATCTCTCTGAATAACAAATCTACCACCTATGTTGCCTTGTATTCAGAGGATATGGAAAATAATTATGCAAATTTGGTCAAACGATCAACCACTACATATATACAATCTCTTCCTTAGGCCTTTGGTATCCCCGTGATAAAGCCCATGGATATGATTTCCCATTTCTGCTCTAGAATGGGAAATGGTTGTAGTAGTCCTATCAGATGGGTCTGCTCTGACTTGTTCTACTAAAAAGTCACACACTTTCTCATGTGCTTCAACACATCATCTTTGAATCCCTTCTAAGTGAACCTCTCCCTGACCTTCCTGTAGGTTTTGAAGAATCTTGAATGTCCTGCCAATGGTGTATTGTGTATAGGCTCCATGATTTTATCCTTTAGTGTAGATTCTAGGAATATATATATATGGTATTTGTAGTAGATGATGTCATTCACCACTTTATATATGTCATCTTTTGCATTGTATTCCATCACCTCACAAGAAAAAAAATTCTTGGAATATTCCACCAATAGATGGGACTTCCAATCAGCCGAGATTTTTGCAAGTGAAAACATCTCTGGTTTTCTGGAGAGAGCATCTATGACTGCATTCTTCTTCCCCTTTACGTATTCAATATCAAATCATAGGCCTATAGTTTGCTAACCCATTTCTGTTGCCTTTCATTCAAGTCTTTTTGCCCCAGAAAATGCCTCAAGTTGTTATGGTTTGTTCTAAACATAAATTTTCTACCTACCAAGTATTGTCTAAACTTCACCAAAGCATGCATGATGGTGAGCATTTCCTTGTCATAGATCGGATATAATATTTCTGACTCTATGAGATTTTTTCTCTCGTATGCTATTGGATGCCTCTTATGCATCAAAATTGCTCTTATCCCTTCACCCAATGCATCACACTCAATCACAAAGGTCTTAGTGAAGTCATGAAGTGTTAAAACTAGAAAGGTTCTCATTACTTCCTTCATGTTGTCAAATTTCTTATGAGCCTCTTCGGTCCATATGAATGATCCTTTCTTTGTGAGGTCTATGAGTGGTGCGGCCAACTTTGAAAACCCTTTCACAAACCATCTGTAATAACTACAAATCCCAAAGAAGCCACGCAGGTGTGTGATATTTTTGGGTGGTGGCCAATACAATATAGCATGTATCTTCTCCATGTGCACCTGCACCCCCTATGCACTGACCACATGTCCCAAGTATAGAATCTCTATCATGACAAATTCACACTTTGACTCTTTGGAAAATAGAGCCTAGTCCTCCATGATACTCAAGATCTCATCCAAGTGCCTCCTGTGATCCTCCCGTATCATTCTATTAATCAGGAGGTCATCAAAGAATACCAAGAGAAATTTCCTCAACTTCTTTCTGAATATGTGATTCATGCATCACTGAAAAGTAGTTGGTGCATTAGTCAGCGCAAATGGCATGACCAAGAACTTGTAGTTCCCATAATGGCATTGGAAAGAAGTTTTTGGGATATCCTTCTCTCTCACTCTAATTTGGTGGTACCCTGATTGAAGATCAATCTTCGAAAAATATACTACCTTGTGCAACTCATCCAATAACTCATCTATTATGGGAAATGGGTATATATTTTTAATTCTCTTCTTATTCGGTGCCATGTAATTGATGCACATATGCACCGTACCATCCATATTCTTCACCAACACTACCGAAGAAGCGAATGGACTCGAAATCACCCTAATATGCCCTGTCTCCAGTAGATCCTTAATGGCCTTTTCGATCTCATCCTTGAATTTATTAGGATGTCTATAGGGAGTGGCGATCACAGGTTTGTCTCCCTCCTCCAACTCAATAGTGTACTTGAATCCCATATTGATTGGTGTCCCTGAAGGTATTTGCCCAAATATCTAGTCATGTTTACTCAGCAGTGTATGGATGTCCATATGATGTCAATGTTTGCTACCATAAGGCTTCTCATTAGTGACCAGGCACTCTACTGTAAAAGAAACATCACCATGTTTGAATATTCCCTCCATCCTATTAGCTAATATGATCCTGGGAGAATCATTCGACATGCCTCTGAAGACCACTTTCCTACCATCCACTACCTTAAACTCCAACTCCATGGCCTTGTATTCGACCCTATGCCTCCCTATGGAAACAAGCCACTGAACCCCAAATATGACATTTGTATCCTACAACTCAACTACATAGAATTCATCTAACACTGTGTAGTTCCCCAATGTCAAAAATAGTTGTGAGATCTTTTGTGTGCAAGGTATGACACACCTACCAGCCATTGCCACATCAAATCCCTCGAAGTCCATCGTATGAATCCCTCTCCTAGCCACCCAAGCTGAGTCAATAAAGTTGTGGGTTTCCCCACCATCAATCAATATGGTGACTCATTGACCCTGTACAACACCCATGATCCTAAAGGTGTGAAATATGGGGACACTCGATAGAATGGTGATAGTTCCACTCTTGGCCTCCTCCTTTGGCTTCTCCTTAGATGATCTATCCTACTCACATTCATGTCCCTGATCTGCTTCCTCCTTATCCTCACTCTTTGAGAGGACCTTTATATAATGTGCCTTGCCCTTACCCATACATATGTGCCTAGGATCCCAAGGGTCTTTGTAGTTGAAGAAAATATTATTTCTCCTCAACTCATCACAAGTTGCCTCATCCATCTTATCCTTTCTTGTTCCTTCTTTATAAAAGGGCTTATTATATTTGTTCCTTTGAGGAATGAACGGTTTGGAGAAAGGTTTTGTCTTGGGGATCACATCTTGCAGTGTCTCTGGTTTGAAGGATTTTATGCAACCATGTAGTGGATTAGATAAACCTTCTATAAACAACATCATGAATCTATGCTCAGATATCCATGTCACTATGACGGCAAGCTTTTGAAATTTGGTGATGTATGCATCCAGTGTCCCAACCTATTTGAGTTGGGATAGATCCTTGAAGTGTATCTCGGGATCCTTCATGTCAAACCTCTCCATCAAATTCTGTGTGAAGTCCAAGTAAGAGGTGATTTTGGCATGTCCCATAGTGACCAATCCATGGTACCACCACTCATTGGCCTCTTCATCCAAATGCAGGGTAGCGAATTTAATCACCTTGTAATATGTTATGGTATTAAGTTGTAAGTATGTATCCAACTTTTGAACCCATTCTCGAGTTGTGAATTTTCTTGAACCATCGAAAGTGGGAATGGTGAGCTTCCCAACCTTCCTCCTAAGATCAGTGTCCTGTTGACCCCTGTTTACTTCCCTTGGCTAGTTCATGTACTTGATATTGCAATAGTCCTGTAGTGACATGAGCACTTGGAAATCCTCACCCATAACTTGGTACTCCCTCCAGTAATAATCAAAGGTCTCTCCTTGAACTTGTTGTCCTTGATTCCCTACCTGTTGGTTCCCTGTGAATTGAGGCAAAAGAGATCTGGGAAATATCCTTCATGTGGTTCTAGTACCCACCTGTGCTAGAATGTGATCATTACTGCCTTCTACATAGTTTCCATTATTCCCAAAGACACCCCTGCACCATTATTTCCCCTATTATGATCATTAGTGCCCCCATTGCCATTGTTACCATCATGGTTCTAGTTGGCTTGGTTGGTGGAAATCAACAAAGTCAAGAGTTGTGCTAATTTTTGCTTCCCAGTAGCTAGCCCCTCTAAGATTTGCAAGGCCCTATTATCATTCTTGTCCCCCATGTTTTCCTCCGGTTCTACCTCCAGTTGGTTCTCTTCTATTATCTATTCTTGTTGAAAAAGGTTGTATGCCCCTCGTTGCCTCCTACTCATGTAGGTGATGTACCCTTCTCCCTCTTCTTGAATCATGAAAATTTAAATTCCCTCAAGTTGGTAGGATTGAGGCTCTGATACCACTATATTAACCCCACTAAATTGCTTTTGAAATTTTACTTAGACTGTTGTGTAGATACTTCGTCAAACGATTTTCCCAATAGTGGTTTATGAATGTTGTTTATGGGATAATTTCTTGTACAATTTGCAATTCATGTTTTTGTGGTATTTTTGACACACATTCATTTATACGAATAACAACAATATACATATGCATAAAAACATAGATAAGTTAACAACAAATCATGGAAATAAACCTTACTATTATTTAATTTTGAGTGGTTATTTAATTCATAAACTAAGCCTCTAAAAGCTTCAATAGTACAACAATAATATGATCTACTTTCTGACCCGTCAAGAGTGGAATATACAATAGCAAGAAAGTATATACATGCTTGGAAATTTTTTCTTGTTGTAGAAACAAAAGAAACTGAGAAATGGCAGACCAGGATGCAAAGTTTCAACCAGATGGAAAGTTGTTTGACCCACAATAGAATGGTGACTTCCAAAGAGAAGAATACTGCCTAGAAATGGATGGCAACCCTCCATAACTCAATCTACAGTCAAAGAGACTTTCCCACACTAATATACCAGCCAACACAGATGTGTACCACACTAGAGATGAATGGCATGATTTTTAAAGTGTTTAGTGTGCCCAACAAGTGTAACACGACCTCCCAAGTGCAAAGTCGACCCCCACATTCAGAATGTTCACCCACAACTTAGCTCGACCTCCCTTAGTTGGGAAAATTAACTCCACCAAGGGATTCAACCCATACACAAAAAAAAAATTAGTCATTAACCAGATAACTCAGCCATCCACAATTACTCAGCTACAAATATGGGAAATCTCAACCACACTACGAAATATCTATTATCAGAGATGAGATATTCATCCACGTTGAAGCACAAGGAAGAAATTTGGAAGATCTCTTCACCAAAGGACTAGCTAGGGTGGATTTGTCTCACCACTGAAACCAATCTTAGAAGTTTCTCCCTTAGGGTTTTTGTCCCAAGAGTTCACAAAGCCACAATGAGCTCTCTCAATTGAAAATTAGAAAATTACAAGACAATAATGAGATAGGGCGCCCCCTTTTTTCCCTTTTTATCCTTTGGTTGACTCTTTTGCAACCCTTTTTACCTTTTAATAAATTTAAGTGACTTTTCATATTCTCAATAGTCATTTAGGCANAAATGTATGAAAATTAGGATAAATGGCTAAGTGAAGAAGGAGGTGAAAAAGGTGGAATAATGAGCAAATCATGGTGGGTTCGCGGAGGTGAGAGGGTGAGGTGAATGAGTCTACGAGTCTACGAACCCGCGAACATTGAAATATGACTAAGCATGGAAAGAGATATGTTGAGTGAAAATTCTAAGTATGGTAGCATTGTAATATAGGAGAGGAGAAGAGAACATGAAACTTATAAAGATTATTCAAAATCAGACCTATGGACAAGATCTTGAGTAACTTAGGCATACAGAAACAGATTTTTGATCCAAAAAATGTGTGGCAAAACTAAAACTGAGGGTTGCAGAGTGAACTTATAAAAGTTCAAAAAAAAATGTCTTCTTTTGATATCAAGGATTTTATGAATCCAAGAGAAGGAAAATATAGTTGACCAAATTTTGGTCAATAAGACTGTCTGTATGGTTGTGGACTCAAGAAAACCAAGTCTCCAACCTCAAAAGTGCATTTGATCGTATGCATGTCTGCATATAGCTTATATTGATTATGGGTTGTCTATAGCTTGTCCTTGAGAGCCCTGCGTATCTTCTAACTCTCTTGGATATATTCCTTGGCTTTGGGAACCTTGCTATCCCCAAACACCAAGTCAGCAAAGGATGGAGCATCATACCCATACAATGCTCAGAATGGTGTCATGACTATGGACATGTGATGAGTGGTGTTGTAGAAATGTTATCCCATATGCAACCACTTCACCCATGCTTTATGTTGCTCGGACATGTAGTTATGTAGATATCCCTCAAGCCATTTGTTCACAATCTCAATCTGGCCATTTGTCTGAGGGTGGTAACTAGTGTTGGGAGTCAACTATGTGTCAGCTAGTCTGAACAGCTCCTGCCAAAATGCACTAAGAAATGTGTTGTCCTAGTCGCTGGAGATAAACCTTGGTAACCCACAGAGTCTAAATATCTCTCTGAATAACAAATCTACCACCTATGTTGCCTTGTATTCAGAGGATATGGAAAATAATTATGCAAATTTGGTCAAACGATCAACCACTACATATATACAATCTCTTCCTTAGGCCTTTGGTATCCCCGTGATAAAGCCCATGGATATGATTTCCCATTTCTGCTCTAGAATGGGAAATGGTTGTAGTAGTCCTATCAGATGGGTCTGCTCTGACTTGTTCTACTAAAAAGTCACACACTTTCTCATGTGCTTCAACACATCATCTTTGAATCCCTTCTAAGTGAACCTCTCCCTGACCTTCCTGTAGGTTTTGAAGAATCTTGAATGTCCTGCCAATGGTGTATTGTGTATAGGCTCCATGATTTTATCCTTTAGTGTAGATTCTAGGAATATATATATATGGTATTTGTAGTAGATGATGTCATTCACCACTTTATATATGTCATCTTTTGCATTGTATTCCATCACCTCACAAGAAAAAAAATTCTTGGAATATTCCACCAATAGATGGGACTTCCAATCAGCCGAGATTTTTGCAAGTGAAAACATCTCTGGTTTTCTGGAGAGAGCATCTATGACTGCATTCTTCTTCCCCTTTACGTATTCAATATCAAATCATAGGCCTATAGTTTGCTAACCCATTTCTGTTGCCTTTCATTCAAGTCTTTTTGCCCCAGAAAATGCCTCAAGTTGTTATGGTTTGTTCTAAACATAAATTTTCTACCTACCAAGTATTGTCTAAACTTCACCAAAGCATGCATGATGGTGAGCATTTCCTTGTCATAGATCGGATATAATATTTCTGACTCTATGAGATTTTTTCTCTCGTATGCTATTGGATGCCTCTTATGCATCAAAATTGCTCTTATCCCTTCACCCAATGCATCACACTCAATCACAAAGGTCTTAGTGAAGTCATGAAGTGTTAAAACTAGAAAGGTTCTCATTACTTCCTTCATGTTGTCAAATTTCTTATGAGCCTCTTCGGTCCATATGAATGATCCTTTCTTTGTGAGGTCTATGAGTGGTGCGGCCAACTTTGAAAACCCTTTCACAAACCATCTGTAATAACTACAAATCCCAAAGAAGCCACGCAGGTGTGTGATATTTTTGGGTGGTGGCCAATACAATATAGCATGTATCTTCTCCATGTGCACCTGCACCCCCTATGCACTGACCACATGTCCCAAGTATAGAATCTCTATCATGACAAATTCACACTTTGACTCTTTGGAAAATAGAGCCTAGTCCTCCATGATACTCAAGATCTCATCCAAGTGCCTCCTGTGATCCTCCCGTATCATTCTATTAATCAGGAGGTCATCAAAGAATACCAAGAGAAATTTCCTCAACTTCTTTCTGAATATGTGATTCATGCATCACTGAAAAGTAGTTGGTGCATTAGTCAGCGCAAATGGCATGACCAAGAACTTGTAGTTCCCATAATGGCATTGGAAAGAAGTTTTTGGGATATCCTTCTCTCTCACTCTAATTTGGTGGTACCCTGATTGAAGATCAATCTTCGAAAAATATACTACCTTGTGCAACTCATCCAATAACTCATCTATTATGGGAAATGGGTATATATTTTTAATTCTCTTCTTATTCGGTGCCATGTAATTGATGCACATATGCACCGTACCATCCATATTCTTCACCAACACTACCGAAGAAGCGAATGGACTCGAAATCACCCTAATATGCCCTGTCTCCAGTAGATCCTTAATGGCCTTTTCGATCTCATCCTTGAATTTATTAGGATGTCTATAGGGAGTGGCGATCACAGGTTTGTCTCCCTCCTCCAACTCAATAGTGTACTTGAATCCCATATTGATTGGTGTCCCTGAAGGTATTTGCCCAAATATCTAGTCATGTTTACTCAGCAGTGTATGGATGTCCATATGATGTCAATGTTTGCTACCATAAGGCTTCTCATTAGTGACCAGGCACTCTACTGTAAAAGAAACATCACCATGTTTGAATATTCCCTCCATCCTATTAGCTAATATGATCCTGGGAGAATCATTCGACATGCCTCTGAAGACCACTTTCCTACCATCCACTACCTTAAACTCCAACTCCATGGCCTTGTATTCGACCCTATGCCTCCCTATGGAAACAAGCCACTGAACCCCAAATATGACATTTGTATCCTACAACTCAACTACATAGAATTCATCTAACACTGTGTAGTTCCCCAATGTCAAAAATAGTTGTGAGATCTTTTGTGTGCAAGGTATGACACACCTACCAGCCATTGCCACATCAAATCCCTCGAAGTCCATCGTATGAATCCCTCTCCTAGCCACCCAAGCTGAGTCAATAAAGTTGTGGGTTTCCCCACCATCAATCAATATGGTGACTCATTGACCCTGTACAACACCCATGATCCTAAAGGTGTGAAATATGGGGACACTCGATAGAATGGTGATAGTTCCACTCTTGGCCTCCTCCTTTGGCTTCTCCTTAGATGATCTATCCTACTCACATTCATGTCCCTGATCTGCTTCCTCCTTATCCTCACTCTTTGAGAGGACCTTTATATAATGTGCCTTGCCCTTACCCATACATATGTGCCTAGGATCCCAAGGGTCTTTGTAGTTGAAGAAAATATTATTTCTCCTCAACTCATCACAAGTTGCCTCATCCATCTTATCCTTTCTTGTTCCTTCTTTATAAAAGGGCTTATTATATTTGTTCCTTTGAGGAATGAACGGTTTGGAGAAAGGTTTTGTCTTGGGGATCACATCTTGCAGTGTCTCTGGTTTGAAGGATTTTATGCAACCATGTAGTGGATTAGATAAACCTTCTATAAACAACATCATGAATCTATGCTCAGATATCCATGTCACTATGACGGCAAGCTTTTGAAATTTGGTGATGTATGCATCCAGTGTCCCAACCTATTTGAGTTGGGATAGATCCTTGAAGTGTATCTCGGGATCCTTCATGTCAAACCTCTCCATCAAATTCTGTGTGAAGTCCAAGTAAGAGGTGATTTTGGCATGTCCCATAGTGACCAATCCATGGTACCACCACTCATTGGCCTCTTCATCCAAATGCAGGGTAGCGAATTTAATCACCTTGTAATATGTTATGGTATTAAGTTGTAAGTATGTATCCAACTTTTGAACCCATTCTCGAGTTGTGAATTTTCTTGAACCATCGAAAGTGGGAATGGTGAGCTTCCCAACCTTCCTCCTAAGATCAGTGTCCTGTTGACCCCTGTTTACTTCCCTTGGCTAGTTCATGTACTTGATATTGCAATAGTCCTGTAGTGACATGAGCACTTGGAAATCCTCACCCATAACTTGGTACTCCCTCCAGTAATAATCAAAGGTCTCTCCTTGAACTTGTTGTCCTTGATTCCCTACCTGTTGGTTCCCTGTGAATTGAGGCAAAAGAGATCTGGGAAATATCCTTCATGTGGTTCTAGTACCCACCTGTGCTAGAATGTGATCATTACTGCCTTCTACATAGTTTCCATTATTCCCAAAGACACCCCTGCACCATTATTTCCCCTATTATGATCATTAGTGCCCCCATTGCCATTGTTACCATCATGGTTCTAGTTGGCTTGGTTGGTGGAAATCAACAAAGTCAAGAGTTGTGCTAATTTTTGCTTCCCAGTAGCTAGCCCCTCTAAGATTTGCAAGGCCCTATTATCATTCTTGTCCCCCATGTTTTCCTCCGGTTCTACCTCCAGTTGGTTCTCTTCTATTATCTATTCTTGTTGAAAAAGGTTGTATGCCCCTCGTTGCCTCCTACTCATGTAGGTGATGTACCCTTCTCCCTCTTCTTGAATCATGAAAATTTAAATTCCCTCAAGTTGGTAGGATTGAGGCTCTGATACCACTATATTAACCCCACTAAATTGCTTTTGAAATTTTACTTAGACTGTTGTGTAGATACTTCGTCAAACGATTTTCCCAATAGTGGTTTATGAATGTTGTTTATGGGATAATTTCTTGTACAATTTGCAATTCATGTTTTTGTGGTATTTTTGACACACATTCATTTATACGAATAACAACAATATACATATGCATAAAAACATAGATAAGTTAACAACAAATCATGGAAATAAACCTTACTATTATTTAATTTTGAGTGGTTATTTAATTCATAAACTAAGCCTCTAAAAGCTTCAATAGTACAACAATAATATGATCTACTTTTTGACCCGTCAAGAGTGGAATATACAATAGCAAGAAAGTATATACATGCCTGGAAATTTTTTCTTGTTGTAGAAACAAAAGAAACTGAGAAATGGAAGACCAGGATGCAAAGTTTCAACCAGATGGAAAGTTGTTTGACCCACAATAGAATGGTGACTTCCAAAAAGAAGAATGCTGCCCAGAAATGGATGGCACCCCTCCATAACTCAGTCTACAGTAAAAGAGACTTTCCCACACTAATATAACAGCCAACACAGATCTGTACCACACTAGAGATGAATGGCATGATTTTTGAAGTGTTTAGTGTGCCCAAAAAGTGTAACACGACCTCCCAAGTGCAAAGTCAACCCCCACATTCAGAATGTTCACCCACAACTTAGCTCGACCTCCCTCAGTTGGGAAAATTAACTCCACCAAGGGATTCAACCCGTACACAACAAAAAAAATCAGTCATTAACCAGATAACTCAGCCATCCACAATTACTCAGCTACAAATATGGGAAATCTCAACCACACTATGAAATATCTGTTGTCAGAGATGAGATATTCATCCACGTTGAAGCACAAGGAAGAAATTTGGAAGATCTCTTCACCAAAGGACTAGCTAGGGTGGATTTGTCTCACCACTAAAACCAATCTTAGAAGTTTATCCCTTAGGGTTTTTGTCCCAAGAGTTCACAAAGCCACAATGAGCTCTCTCAATTGAAAATTAGAAAATTACAAGACAATAATGAGATAGGGCACCCCCTTTTTTCCCTTTTTATCCTTTGGTTGACTCTTTTGCAACCCTTTTTACCTTTTAATAAATTTAAGTGACTTTTCATATTCTCAATAGTCATTTAGGCATATTTCTCCAATTTACTCAATGTCACCTTAAACTTTATTAATTCCCACTCCCAGGACATTAAGCAAATAATTAATTGTATTTTTGCTCCCTGACTATATCCTATAGGAATTACTTAGGTTATTTCGTCAATTCCTAGAGGACTCATTTGGAAAGGGACATTACATACAAGCATGCCACCAACATGTTCAGGAATGTCCACATGCAAAAATGCACATCAATATGCAGCAAGAATTTTATCTTTCATGCCTATTTCATGCACATGCATCCTATCTTTATTGTATGCCTCTTGCATCAATTCTATCATGCACTCTAGTGCATATTTATTTCAGCTTTATTTATTTTATTTTTTTTGTTGTTGATGATGGATATCTTTGATTTCTATAGATTCTAGAAGCCCTGTGCACTATCATTTTGCTCATATTGCACCAATGGCCCCTATTCTAAGCCTTCTAGCCAAGCCCCACATGACCATTCTACATTTCCAGCCACTAGATCCACTAGTGCTACCATCTCACAAATGCTTCCTTTATGCAAAGAATCATGTCCCAATATCTTTGGCTAATGTTCTCAATATTCATAGTGTTGTAACATGCACTACTTCAGTTGAATATTAGAACTCCAATATAATTGACCACTCCCCATTTCCTTGACCAAACCGATCTTGAAATACCATCCTCATTGATTGGCATTTCAACATTATGAAATGTTTCTTTTATGTCATCTTTCCAATATCATTTTCCATCCATGGCTTTGCTCAATTTTAAATTCATTTCTTCACTTCAAGTGATTCACTATGAATCACTACTTGGCCACACAATACCACTCTACTCCAAATAGAATGCTACACTCCTCCATTCTCACCTGTATCCTCCTTTCGTTGTGCACTCTGATAATAGAGGCAAATTCCTTGTTATGAGTATCTTTAGACAAAAGTTGTTAGATCATATCTAGCAATTTATTCTTCTTGCAATCCTATGCTTGCACATAAACATGACTCATCCACTCCATGAGTCATACCTCATCTCATGATGTCATTTTTCCTTCTCTTGTAGCAAGCTTTGTAGCCTTCACTACATTTCTACCTTCAAGGCTATGGGATTTTCCTTGACTCCCTATGCATGCAAATGAAATTCTTTACCTATTGGCTTCATGCTTTATGTGAGAACCTATATTGATTTTTCCTTTGCAAGCCATTCAAACTCTATAATAGCTAAATACTCATATTTCTCTGCTCTTCCTTGCTCCTTTGTCAACCTTGCATCACCTGCTCTGCATCCTTGCACTTCCCTTTGCAGCTCTTTGATGCTTCAACCAAATGTACAAGATTGATTTGATTCCCTATCTAATGGACCTTGGGATTAATCTAGAACAGACCCACACAATCCTCATTTGTGGAATCTTATCCTCTTGATATAAATCCCTTCACACAACACTCTATGTTGGAGTGCTCCTTTGCTCATTATCATTGCCATGTTAATAAGCTCAACCCCTTTTTATTTTTCCAATATATTGCACTTCAAATGTGCCTCTATACTTATGCATAGGAACTATCATTAGTTTCAATGCTCTTCCTTACCCAACAATTACCTCTGGCACTCACCTCTATCCTCTGGGAAAGTTCCTCCAAATTTTGACTTTATTTGGAAAAATACTCACATCGAGTAGTTACATGGTTCATGAAATCCAATTCCACTTTTTACTACAAATTTATGGTGAAACTCGATGTTGCCCTTCAAAACTTAGACCTTTGGTCATTGTTTCCTCTATATTACCTTTCCAATGACCATACCCATGCTTCAATCTTATTTACAAGCCCAAATTTATAGGCAATTGAATACTGTCAATTTACTTCTTTTGTGCACCTTTCCCCTTGGTGAAAATAATCTCAAACACAAACTTTTTCCACTTACATAAGTAAATATATCAGGAATGAAGAATAACTTTCTATGTGACATAAACAAAAATTCCAACATTGAACTCACAACAACTCTTATATTGTCAAACTAATTCTCCAATCAAAATCTGCAGCAATCTACAAATGACAACTTTTCCCCTTTGGACTTTCACTTGACTTAGAAATTTTAGCCATGTTCGTGCATCCCTACACAATCTCCCTTATTATTTTGATATAATCTCAATTGAGTATGTCCATGACTACCTTCTAAACAATCTATCAAATTTTCACCCTTAACCAAGCTCCGGACTGTTAGTCATGCCTTGCAGAAGTTTTGG
>JZKD02S0863722.1:0-14213 GCA_000966675.3 Picea glauca
GTGAAAAACCACCGAGTTTACCTTCTTTGGGCTCGTAAAATTATGCATCAAAGGACCTATGTGAGTCCAATCTCCAGTACCAAACCCCTCCTTCTTCAGGTTCGTTAAACATATGTCGAAGGACTCATCTAAAGGATGAGCTATCCCAAGCATATGTTACCCTCCTCAAGATTGTTAAAAAAGAAAGAGGTACTTGTTAGTCCTTAAACTTGTTTTGACTGATTAGGTGTCCTTAATCCCTTTCCTATCCATTTTTTCATGATTCTTTGTTAACTTTGTTTTTTCTCTTCTTGGCTTGAAAGCTTATTTTCAGTATTTTTATGCACATTTTAAATGTTTTTAAGTTTTAAAAGATTAGGATATGATATAAAAGATTTCTATCACATCACTTGTCCTTTCCTCGTTTGAATTTTCAAATTTTGTCCAGGTGGAAAGGGCGCTAAAAGAATAATGTTATTCCTCCAACACCGGGAGTAATGATAGTTCTAAATGCGCCACCTTACCCAGATCGTGTTCTAACATTCGAAATCATTACTAAAGGATCTACATATCTCTATATGATCTATTTCAGGTTGTAATTCTCATGATGACAACTAACTCAGAGGATCGGGATGTACTCGCCACTTTGACATCAAATCAACACGCCCGATTATTGTTCCATATGAATGAAATCGTATTCTGCCTATTTTAGTATGTATATCATTCTACACATGCTTTGCAGCTAAACAGATAACTCTTAGATTTCAACATCCCTTGAAAGCTAGTGATCAAACCCTCAACATTCTCAGAAATTTTCTACAGGATTGTATTAGTGTCATGGTGCCCAAAAAGAGTGGTCAGATAACCAGGTTGGAGCCAGAAGGGACAGAATTGCTCGAAGCCTTTCCCAGATGTCACAAAAGTTTAGAGATACAGGCTGGTTGAACTTCTTCTTGAACTTTGAGGGTCATGACGAGCATATTTCTATGACATTTGCACATTCTTTAGATGGTTTCAAATCTATGGTTGGTAAACTCCTCATGCATGTGACAAAGCATTCCATAGTTAAAGCTTGCAGGTTACCAGTATATGGGGAAAGATGGTGGAAGAAAGAAAAAACCCAATTGGAGCAAAGGTATCCCACATTGCTGGGTGAGGAAAGAATGTCATACTACTCTGTTGATTATTCACAGGTACATTACATGGGAAGACAGATTTTCTCTGGTTCATCTTTATCATATTAGACTGTTAATCAATGTAAATGGTGATTACCCTCTTAACCTACCTTATTTCTTATTAAAAAGCTTATCTAAGATGTCTAAGAGGATTCAGTCACATCCTGCAACATCAAAAAACAATCTTTTTCATCAAGGGTTGATCAAAATTTTGGTAGTATTTTCCTTAAATGAAGTTCAGAGGTCATTAAAACCTAATCCGCAAGAAACTAAGTTTGAAATTGTCAAGGAGAAGAAACCTGGAAAAGGTAAACAAACTTCTCAATCCACATAAATCTTCATGAAAGAAAATTCCCATGCAACCAGGGTAACTCGTGTTGGTAAGAGAAAATTACAAACACAACAAGCCATTGGTAATTTTCCCATGGGTAAATTTAATGAGAAAATAACTACCAGTCGAGGTAAGAAACTTAAAATCGATGAAGAGACTCATATCCATTTTGATCTAGATATTAAAAGGGAACTCGATGAACTTGATGAACCTGAAGATTACATCACAAGCCCAGTTCAAAGTCTGTTTAAACAGAAGAAACAACCTACAGAAAAGAAGACTGCAAAAGGTAAGAAATAGAGTAAGAAGAAGACACCTGCACCTAAATACCCTAGAAGAAATTCTACCGGGGTTTCAAACAAATTCAGGTTGAATTGAAAGGCCATGTTTCATCCTTCTATCAAGAAGGAAAACCTGATTATCATAGAAGACAACTCAGAAGATACTAAGAAAGAGATCAAAAAACAGACCTTGGCATCTTCTTCACATAGGTTAGAGGAGGAATTTGGAGAACAGAGGAAAAAACGTGAAAAGGGAAAACATATTGCACAGTATTCAAGGAGACCTGTAACCAGGGCAACTACAAAGTCAACTTCAGTCTCTGAATCTACATTCAAAGGCACATATGCAATTAATGATGAAGAAAATTATCTTTTTTCCAAACATAGACCAACTGCAAGATCTTCCAGAAATCAGAGACTAATAAAGCATTGAAGAATAGTACCTGAGCACTAGGCTATCTTCAAAGTGTGTAATTAAATTAAGGAAACCCCAAGATTCCATATATTTGAACTTACCTGCCCCAGTAGAAGAATATCCAGAATTTAAGGTGGAAGCAAGGAGAGAAAAGGATAGAGTAAAAGAGGTGCAAGATATTATTAAGAAATTGAAGAAAGAAGTCCTTGGATGAGCAATGGAATTCTAAACAACAAGAAAAGATAGAAGATTTCAAAAAGAAGAGGAACGAGCATAAAGCCTTGCTAAAGGAGGTAATAGAATCCACTATAAGATTATATTGGCATAATGTGGTGCTAACAACTAAGCTCAAACAAAGAGACACCAGAGCTTCTGCAATTATCATACCATGATTATCCAAGGAAAATCTGCCTCAGTTTTGATTGCTCAATGCTATTACCAAGATAGTAAAGATGAACATTTTGGTTCTTAGTGCTTCGTTCAAATGGAACTTTTTGGTATCTCAGATGAACCATCTCAGCAAGATAGTATTCCTCTTTTTGTGGGATTTTCAAAGTTTTATCAAGCTGACACCTAATCTATATTTGGATTGGTTGTTGAGCCTACTAAACTATAGGCATTAGAAATTCTTGTTTGAGCTCTTCTCTCCTAGGAAATAGTTAATTGATATGATTCTATAGTAAAACTATAATGTAAAAAATAGGATCTACAAGAGTAATTGTGTGCTTTAAAAAGACATTGAAAAGAATGTATGAGGGGTCGATTAGTTGAGGAATTCAAGGGCTATTTTTGTAAAGACTCCTCTGTAAGACAAGACAATATTTTTCATATTGGCACTAATGGAAAAGGCATTTTGATGGTCAGATCTTCTTTTCATATTTTTATCTGTTTCTTTTCTTACTTGAATACATTTATTCTATTGCAAAGCATATGATTTCTTGATTGTGAGTGACACAATGAAAATTTTACTGTTTTTTTTCATAATTAAGATTGTTTTCAAGTACATGTTCTTGTTTCTTAATGATATTTTGGAATGAGAAATCCATGTGTGAGTTGACTAATTAGATATTCATATTTCTTCCTTTCTTTATTTACCTTACCATCTGATCTATTAAAGTGTCTGTCGTTTACTAATCTAGTGGGATGTTTACTTGCTTTTTACATTGAGCTATATATTTTATTGAATCCTTGAGCCAACTTTCAACCAATTTCCAAAACCTATTCAGAAAACTCTGTATAAAACAACTGCAATAACTTGATGATGCACTAGCTTGCCCTTTCACAGTCAAGTGCAAATTTAGGGACTAAAATCTTTTGGCGTCGTTGTCGGGGATGAAGGAACGAAGATATTTTATCTGGGAGAACAACAAAGATCAGATCTAAATCTTGATGGTGGACAAGAATTTGGACATTTACATGAGATTGTGTATCTTTCACCTGGCGACTCCTCTGTAGTAATTATGGCTCCTAAAAGAGAAGGTAAAGGACTTAAAACTCCTCTAACTTCATCATCATCTACAAAGAAACAAGTGACCAGAAAACCCCATATCGTAAACCTGTTTCAGCAGTGTGAGATCCTTAAAAGTTATTGAGAAAATCTAAAAATACTTCGGGAGAGTCCTCTTTTTCAAAAGAAAAATTTTCTTCTACAAGTACTCAAGGACAGTCTTCTGAAACTGTAAATCCTTCCAATTGAAGAAATTGTTCCTGAGAGTGAAACCGAACCTATTGTTGAACCTTCTGTTGTATCCTTTCCTTCAACTATCTCAGAATTGAGTTTAGACCAATGGAAACTGCTTGTTGAGCTCATTGAATAAGAACAAACAAATACCTTATCTATAGCTGAAGCTTTGAGAAACTTTCCCAACGATCTTAAAAGTGAACCATATACACTCTCATCATCACCCCAATCGTGTTCTTCTAAAGAGGTTAAATCACATTATTGTTCCTTTGAAAATACTTTGTTTATGGAACCTTGAACCTACTTTGGTTCAAAAAAGAAACCTTTGATTTCATTAGTTGAATATCCAAAACTTATATCAGCCCAACTAAATTGTTCCACCCAAGGAACTGTTTTTCTTTCTACATGACTAGTTCTGCCCATTTCTACAGTTCAAGCATCCATTGTGATAAGTATGGTTGTGAATAGGATGGATGCAATTGTTGCAGCCATATATGCACCATTAAATTTACCACAAGTCATGTATGCATTCCCACCTAATGATTATATGAAGTATTTTCCAAGATTCAATGGAGAGGGAGAAGTCAGCGTTGAAGAACACTTAAACTCTTTCTACTGTTTTGTAGATAGTTTTAATGTGGAGCATGCAGATGTTTGGATGAGACTTTTTGTGCATAATTTAGATGGAGAGGCAAGGAAATGGTTTAGAATCCTACCTCTTAATTCAATTGTTGATATTGATGCACTGGATGATACCTTTTTAAGACACTGGGGAGATAAGAAAGACTACTTGTATTATATCACTGAGTTTAGTGCTTTGAAAAGAAAACAAGGAGAATATATATCTGATTTTACCAAAAGATTTAATAAAATGTATAGTAAAATTCCAGATGAAATCAAACCCATGAAAACATCAGCCAAAATTACTTTTGCCAATGCCTTTGATGTTGAGTTTTCTCTGTTGTTGAGAGAAAGAAGGTCTTCTACTCCAAGTTTGATGCAGGAAGCAACCATTGAAGTAGAATCTAATATACTAGAAACAAATAAATTGAAGTCTAGGGGTAACAGAGATAGGAAAAAACAGAGAGAAGAACTCCCATCGTCTTCTCAGACAACATATGATCCTGAGATGGATGAAATGGCCAAAATGTTGAAAAACCTTGACATCTGAAATGGCCAAGCTGAAGACGGAAACAAAACATCCTATCATACCTACACAGGAAGGAGGATACAAAAATCCCAACCAGTTCATAAGGCCTAACAATGTTCCTCAAATTTTGCCCAGAGAAAGGAGAAATCAAGAAGATTAGAAAGTTTTGCCTCCTTTTCAAAATAATGGAGTGGAAGAAGTTGAAGAAATTGATGACACTGAGGAAGATTCTACAGTTCATTTAAATGATACAGAATTATCCCCCACTCATTTGACACAACAAGATTATGAGGATGCTCTTATACTAAATCAGTTTGAGGAAGAGGATGTTGAAGAAATTATCCAAAAATAACCTAAAAGAAAAAAGTATGATCTTAGGTCCAGATAAAATACATAAAAGGTGGATATACCTGTTCAAACCAAAAATATTAATGCTCCAGTTATATCAGGGGTCAGTAAAGAAGGTTCAGGGATTAAAACTAATCAACAACAAAAGCAATATGTCAGGGTTAGCACTACAAAGGTGAAGGAAACTGAGAAGCTCGTTTCTTCTTTCAATTTGGAAAATGAAATTAATAAAATCAAAATCCCCATTCCTCTGGTAGAATTGATTAAAATTGGTCCTTTTAGAAAATATGTTGTCAAAGCATTGCAGCGTCCTGCACATGTTACTTTTTCAGATACTATAAATCTTGAAGATGAAAACCCTTCCATAACCATTGGACCTCATATTGAAGATAAGTCTGATGCTTCTCCTTCTTTCTACATATCTTTGAACATTCATGACAAAATATTGCATAACTGTTTGATGGGTTCAGGATCTTCACACAATGTCATGTCAAAAGTGGTAATGGATGAATTAGGTTTAGACATCAGTAAGCCTTATCTAGACCTATATTCATTTGACTCCAACAAAGTTAAATGTTTGGGAGTTATTAAAGATATGGTTGTTACCTTATCTCAGTTACCTATGAAAAGTGTGGTGTTGGATGTAATTATGGTTGACATACCTCCTAAATTTGGTATGATTATGTCAAGATCATGGGATAAGAAAGTAGGAGGCACACTACAAATGGACCTCAATTATGCTACCATACTTGTGTTTGGTGGAGAACATCGAAGATTGTATAGGGAAGTGAGGTTGGCTTACCTAGTAAGTGATCATGAGAATCCTGGTAATCATACCATATATGTTGTTGAAGATGAACTTGGTTCTTCTACTTTTCACATTGGCGATCAGATAGCAGAAACAACAGTCAAGAAAATCACACCTACAGTTGAATAAAATGCATAAAACCTAGTCTAGAAAATGTTCTTTGATGAGGCTTGTCCCAAAGAAGGCTTTGGGGCTGGGATTGTTTTTATTTCTCCTACCAAAGAAGTTATTCCTTTGTCATACAAACTTGAATTTGATACAACCAACAATATAAATGAATATGAAGCTCTTATGCTAGGATTGAAAGCTGCTAAAAATATGGGCATAGACAAAAATTTTGTTTTTGGAGATTCAGAGCTTATCATTCATCAAATCAAAAACATTTATTAGACCAAACAACAAAGGTTAAAGCAGTATAGAAATGAAGTGTGGGGATTTGTTGATAATTTATTTTTGGCCTTCAATATCACTTTTGTACCCAGAAATTTGAATCAACATGCATATTCTTTAGCACTTGCAGCCCATAATTTGAGAACTCCAATTTTTCCCATTTTAAGATTTGAGATTGAGGTAAGACACAAACCCTCTATACTAGATAACATAAATAAATTGGCAAGTATTTAAAGATGACCAGGAAATTCAAAGGTTTTTGGAGACCATTGATGAGTTTTCTAATATCTCAATAGATCAGGATAATGAAAATGATGATATTAAAGTTCACGTTGCAAATATCCTTCAAGACAGTATTGTTGGTCATAAAATCATTGAGTTGAAAACAAATCATTTGCCAAAGGGCATGGTTCCACTTGAGAGATTATTTGACGATAACGATGTTTCAAAAAAAATTGTTATTCAAACAGAGGAGGCTGAAGTGGTAGATTGTGATATCAGTCTAGATTCAAATCCCAGAATGGTGAAATTATCTAGAAAATTGCCAGAAAAACTGAGAGACGTGTATGTCAATTTGATGAAACAGTTTTCAGATGTTTTTTCCTGGTCTTATGAATACCTTAAGGTTTTTGATACAGAGATTATGCAACACAAGATTCCTTTAAAGCCTGGATCCAAACCTTTTAGGCAGAAATCTAGACAATTCAATCCATTGTTGCTACCTATAATTGAAAAAGAACTGAAAAGGTTGTTGGATGCTAAAATTATAGTACCATTGAGATACTTAGAATGGGTAGCTAATTTAGTACATGTCAGGAAATATAATGGAGAGATAAGGCTTTGTGTAGACTTCATAAATTTGAACAAGTGTTCTCTAAAGGACAATTATCTATTACCTAAAATGGATCATATTCTACAAAGAGTAGTAGGGGAAAAATAATCTCTATGCTTGATGGCTATTCAACGTATAATCAGATATTAGTGATGGAAGAAGATAAGAAGAAGACAACTTTTACCACTCCCTGGGGTACTTTCATGTATGAAAAGATGCCTTTTGGATTAATGAATGTAGGAGCAACGTTTCAGAGAGCTATGGATATTGCATTTGTTGGTGAGAAAGACAAATTTATGGTTATTTATCTTGATGATATTACTGTGTTCTCAACCTCTGATGATGAACACTTGCAACATTTGAAGCAGACATTCGAAAAATGCAGGAGGTATGGTATATCATTAAACCCTAAAAAATCTCATTTTGCCATGGAAGAAGGAAAACTTTTCGGACATATTGTTTCACCAGAAGGAATCAAGATAGATACTGAAATGGTAAAGGCCATTCAACAAATAGACATTCCAAGGAAAAATAAGTCTATCCAATCTTTCATAGGTAAAATCAATTTCTTAAGAAGATTTATACCAAATTTTGCAGAAATCATCAAGTATATTACTGATATGTTGAAGAAAGATGCATAAATAAAATAGATACCAGAAGCAAAGGAATCATTTGAAAAGATTAAGCAGGATTTAATCAAGGCACTTGTCCTCATCAACCCTAATTACTCTAAGGAGTTTTTTATTTTTTCATTTTCCTCTGAAGACACTATAGTTGTTGTTCTCTTACAAAGAAATGACTAGGGGTATGAACAACCTGTCTCTTTCTTCAACAAGACTCTCAGGGATTCTGAACTAAAATATGATATTATGGAAAAACAAGCATATGATTTGGTGAAGGATTTAAATCTTTCGGGGTGTATGTCCTACATCTGAGATTATTGCATATATTCCAAGTAGTGCAGTTAAAGAAATTTTAGTCCAACCTGATTTTGAAGGAAAGAGGGGGAAATGTATAACTAAAATTCTAGAATACAACTTGACCATAAATCCCACTGAGTTAATAAAAGGACAAGGCCTTGCCAAATTGATGGCAGAGTCAAATTGCAAAGCAATTGTATTATATCATTTCTCCAACAAATCACAGAATTCATCATTTCAAGTTGAGGAAATTGGCTCACAGGTAAGCAAAAAATATTCTTCCTCACCATGGTATAAAGATATTATCTTTTTTCTGCTAAATCTTCAGTCTCCTCTTGATTTAGATAAATCCAAGTTCATTTTGGAAAGATCCTAATGGAATTTTGTTAAGATGTGTTGATGAAGAGGAAGCAAAACATATTTTTTGTGATTTACACCAGGGAGTTCGTGGGGGACATCACCATTGGAAAGCCACTGCTTTCAAAATTTTAAGAGCAAGCTACTATTGGCATGTACTTTTTTCTGATATATTTTCTCAAGTGAGGGCATGTGAACCATGTTAAAAGTTTGCAGGAAAACAAAAACTTATGTCTCTACCTTTAAAACCCATCATTTCTCACGGACCTTTTCAACAGTGGGGCCTAGACTTCATTGGAGAAATACATCCTTCATCTTCTAGACAATAAAAATGGATTCTCACAGCCACAGATTACTTTACCAAGTGGATTGAAGCAATCCCAACCCGAAATGAAACAGACAAGGTAATCATGGATTTTCTCGAAGGGCGTATTTTTTCTAAATTTGGTTGTCCTAAGAAGTTGGTTACTGACAATGCTCAAGATTTCAAATAAAATTCAATGGTTGAATTTTGCAATAAATATAACATCAAATTGGTCCATTCCACTCCTTATCATCCCCAAGGCAACAGGTTAGCAAAATCATCCAATAAAATCCTCATAAGGGTTATTAAAAAATTACTTACAAAAAACAAAAGGTCATGGGATTCCAAATTAAAATTTTCCCTATGGGTTGATCGGATCAGTACTAAGAAATATATTGGAACTTCCCCTTCCCAAATGGTGTATGGAACAAAGGTTGTTTGCCCAACTCAATTGGGTTTACCTGTTCTTAAATTTATGCAAGACGAGTTAGAGGAACCCAATGACATTCAAAGGAGAGTTTTCCGAATTATAGAGGTTCAACAGAGTAGAGAAAAGCTGGATCAGAAAGATGTTATTCATCGGAGCAAAGTTAAAGCAACTTTTGATAAAAAGATAAAGAATGATATTTTTCAAGAGGGAGATCTTGTATTGAGATGGGATGCTAGAAGAGAGGACAAAGATAAACATGGTAAGTTTGACAACTTATGGTATGGTCCTTTCAAAGTAGCCAAGGTCATGAACAACAATACCTTTCTCTTACACAATTTGGATGATAGTGAGATTTTAGGAGGCCCAGTAAATGGGAGATTCCTAAAACATTACTTCTTTTAAAATCAGTCAGAAAGTTCAGTTTGTACAATAGGTTTTACTTTTGAGCTCAAATAAAGACTCCATATACCCAATGGAATTGCTTCTTCACAGTTTTGTGGTTTTGAATAAAGGATTATAGAGCAGGGAAATAAAGTGAATAAGAGGGATATGAAGGCATTGGTCAGCAAGTTCGTAAATTTTCATCCTGAAAATTTATCCTCAGAAGGAGCCATTGTTAGACCTTAACCTTGTTTTCACTGATTAGGTGTCCTTAATCCCTGTTTTATCCATTTTTCATGATTCTTTGTTAACTTTGTTTTTCCCCTTCTTGGCTTGAAAGCTTATTTTCAGTCTTTTTATTCACATTTTAAATGTTTTTAAGTTTTCAAAGATTAGGATATGATATAAAATATTTCTATCACATCACTTGTCCTTTCCTCGTTTGAATTTTCAAATTTTGTCCATGTCAAAAGGGCGCTACAAGAATAACACTATTCTTGCAGCGTCGAGAGTAATGATAGTTCTGCATGCGCCACCTTACCCAGATCGTGTTCTAACATTCGAAATCATTACTAGAGGATCTACATATCTCTATATGATCTATTTCAGGTTGTAATTCTCATGATGACAACTAACTCAGAGGATCGAGTTCTACTCGCCACCTTGACATCAAATCAACACGCCCGATTATTGTTCCATTTGAATGAAATCGTACTATGCCTATTTTAGTATGTCTATCATTCTACACATGCTTTGCAGATAAACGAATAACTCTCAGATTTCAACAACCCTCGAAAGTTGGTGATCAAACCCTCGACATTCTCATAAATTTTCTGCAGGATTGTATCAATGTCACGGCGCCCAAAAAGAGTGGTCAGATAACCAGGTTGGAGCTAGAAGGGACAGAATTGCTTGAAGCCTTTCCGCAGATGGCACAAAATTTTAAAGATGCAGGCTGATTCAACTTCTTCTCGACATTCCAAGGTCATGAATAGCATATTTCTATGACATTTGCACATAATTTCTATGGTTTTGAATCTGTGGTTGGTAAACTCCTCATGCACGTGACAGAGCATTCCATAGCTAAAGCTTGCAGGTTACAAATATATGGGAAAATATGGTGGAAGAAAGAAAATGTAGTTATGGTGTTTGTAAATCATTTTTTAATTCCATAAAAGCAAAACCCAAATTGGAGCCAAGGTATTCCACACAACTGGGTGAGAAAAGAATGGCATATTGTTATGTTGATTATTCACAGGTACATTACATGTGAAGGCAGATTTTCTCTAGTTCATCTTTATCATATTAGAATGTTAATCCATGTAAATGGTGATTACCCTCTTAACCTACCTTATTTCTGATTAAAAAGCCTATCTAAGATGTCTAAGAGGATTCAGTCACATCCTGCAACAACAAAGAACAATATTTTTCATCAAGGGTTGATAAAAACGTTGGTAGTATTTTTTTTAAAATGAAGTTCAGAGGTCATGCGACTGGTTAATCCAGTCATTAAAACCTAATCCGCATGAAACTGAGTTTAAAACTATGAAGGAGAAGAAACCTCGAAAAGGTAAACATAATTCTCAAGCCACATAAATCTTGATGAAAGAAAATTCCACCACAACCAGGGTAACTCGTGCTAGCAAGAGAAAATTACAAACACAACAACCATTGGTGATTTTCCCATGGGTAAACTTAATGAGAAAAACACTACCAGTCTAGGTAAGAAACTTAAAATTGATGAAGAGACTCATATCCATTTTGATCCAGATATTAAAAGGAAACCCGATGAACCTGAAGATTACATCACAAGCCTAGTTCAAAGTCTAGTTAAATAGAAGAAACAACCTACAGGAAAGAAGACTGCAAAAGGTAAGAAACAAAGTAAGAAGAAGACACCTGCCCCTAAATACCCTAGAAGAAATTCTACAAGGGTTGCAAACAAATTCAGGATGAATTCAAAGGCTATGTTTCATCCTTCTATCAAGAAGGAAAACATGATTATCATAGAAGACAACTCATAAGATACTAAGAAAGAGATAAAAAAATAGACCTTGGCATCTTCTTCACACAGGCAGAGGAGGAATTTGAAGAGAGGAAAAAACGTGAAAAGGGAAAACAGATTGCACAATATTCAAGGAGACATGTAACCAAGGCAACTACAAAGTCAATTGTAGTCTCTGAAACTACATTCAAAGGCACATATGCAATTAATGATGAGGAAAATGATCTTTTTCCATAAATAGACGAGTCTTCCATAAACCAGAGACTCATAAAGCACTGAAGAAGAGGACCTTAGCACTAGGTTATCTTCAAAGTATGTAATTAAATTAAGGAAACCCCAAGCTTCCATAGATTTGAACTTACCTGCACAAGTAGAAGAATATGCAGAATTTAAGTTGGAAGCAAGGAGAGAAAATGATAGAGTAAAAGAGCTATAGGATATTATTAAGAAATTGAAGAAAGAAAAGTCTTTGGTTGAGCAATGGAGTGCTAAACAACAAGAAAAGATACAAGATTTCAAAAAGAAGGGGAAAGAGTAGAAAGCCTTGCTAAAGGAGGTAAGAGAATCCAATATAAGATTATATTAGCATAATGTGGTGCTAATAACTAAGCTCAAACAAAGAGACACAAAAGCTTCTGCAATTATCATACCATGATTATCCAAGGAAAATCTGCCTCAGTTTTGATTGCTCAATGATATTACCAAGATAGTAAAGATGAACATTTTGGTTCTTAGTGTTTCGTTCAAATGGAACTTTTTGGTATCTCAAATGAACCAGCTCATCAAGATAGTATTCCTCTTTTTGTGGGAGTTGCAAAGTTTTATCAAGCTGTCACCTAATCTATATTTGGATTGGCTGTTGAGCCTACTAAACTATAGGCATTATAAGTGCTCGTATGAGCTTTTATCTCCTAGGAAATAGTCAATTGATATGATCCTATTGTAAAAATGTAATCTAAAAAATAGGATCTACAGGGGTAATTGCGTTCTTTAAAAAGACATTGAAAATAATGTATGAGGGGTCGATTAGTTGGGGAATTTAAGGGCTATTTTTGTAAAGACTCCACTGTAAGACAATACAATATTTTCATATTGGCACTAAATGGAAAACACATTTTGATGGTCAGATCTTATTTTCATATTTTTATATGTTTCTTTTCTTACTTGAATACATTTATTCTGGTGCAAAGCATATGATTTCTTGATTGTGAGTGACACAATGAACATTTTACTATTTGTGTTCGTAATTAAGATTGTTTTCAAGTACATGTTCTTGTTTCTTAATGATATTTTGGAATGAGAAATCCATGTGTGAGTTGACAAATTAGATGCTCATATTTCTTCCTTTCTTTATTTACCTTACCATCTGATATGTTAAAGTGTCTGTCATTTACTAATCTTGTGGGATGTTTACTTGTTTTTTACATTGAGCTATATATTTTATTGAATCCTTGAGCCAACTTTCAACCAATTTCTAAAACCTATTCAGAAAACTATTTATAAAACCATTGCAATAACTTGATGATGCCCTAGCTTGCCCTTTCATAGTCAAGTGCAACTTTAGGGACTAACAATACTCATCAATCATGATGGGGGGGGGCGATTCAAGGAAGTGGGTCAAGTTTTTTGGAATCCTTTATAACAACTTTTTCAGTTGGGTAATCTGCTTGCCTCTGACTCATACCAATTCCATGTGTCGCTATACTTTTTCATTCTAGTCGAAGAGTGTTGTCATTGTTTTCACAATATGTTCTTTGTACTCGTCGAGTCAATAATGCCAAGTCACTTGTCGTGCCTCATAATGTTCAAGGGAAGTTTTACTTCAAACCATCCATCTACAGTATTACCAATTTCCATTTCTCGTGTCATTCCTTACTCGTTTAATCCACCATATTACATCACTTTCATGTGACAATTTCGTTTTGATGATGGGGGATACATCAATACCCTCCTTCGATGATTTTGTTCCTGTCGACTTCAACACATTATCCAGGAATTAGACTTAGAAACCAGTTAGTACCTTGGGACCTTCATGGCTCAATGGTAGGCCTCCTCACTTTCGACAATAGTTTTACAACACTGACCTATAATTGGATGATTCCATAGATGTTCAACCTAAGCTCATTTATTCACATTCGCTAGAATGTACTAAAGGTACCTTGGGAATCATTGTCATCATTGGTAATTTCCCCCGCACTTGTTAACGGTATACCTCAATGAAAGGTAATCAAGTGGTTTCTACCATGTTCGACATCAAGTCATCTATTCACATGACTAGATTCGTATAGTTTCTAGATCAAGACGAAGACCCCAGGTCGAGCGCCCACTCTCTTATGTACTTTTCCCAGGATGCGATGGAGATCATTTGAGCATGTAAAATATTTCAGTACAATCACCATGCTGTCAATCTTATATATATATATATA
>JZKD02S0863733.1:456-14213 GCA_000966675.3 Picea glauca
TTTTCAATATCATTGTATTTGATATTCTAATAATGTTTTTCTAATATTTCCTTCAACTTGCTCACTAGGTGCGGTAGCAACGATAGCACCATCTTTGAAAGATTATCATCGTTTAGACTAAGGATCTAATGCATATTCTTCATGAAAAGTTTAACTACTCAAGCACAAGGGAAAGCAACCTTTCTTTATGCTAATTATTTTTCCATAAGTGTTTATTGAAAACTTATTGCGATTGTCCCATTGAGTGTAGCGGGCTTCAATGTTTCTACGAAGACACTGTCTATTTCCATTGTCCCATGAGCACAACGGGCTCTCAGTTCCATTGAATTCATACTAAACATTTTTTCTTGCTTGCCATGGAATCAAGTTTTTTCAACATTCATGGCCAGTTTGTTGAATATGGAGAGCAATTTATTAGTTTGTGATTTTGACTACAGTTATATAAAAGTACGTTCTCTGGATTGATCTCACCCTAAACCCTGTGTCTAGGACTTCTCTCAACCTCATTTTATTGGCCCGAGACTAATAGATCACACACCCTTATTTTATTACTTAATCCAATGGGACATTTGAAAAGAAAGGTTATCGGTTATTTGTCCTAAGAGACCAAGTTCTATCTTCCTTTTATACCAATGAGAATAACGAATTAACTAACAATTCAAGCTATTTAATACATAAATTTACTGAAATATAATTACTAAAATCCATAGCTCATTCATGTAAGAAACCAATCTCAAAGCCCAATTCTGATCCACCAACTCTTACTAATCTAAAATGGTGCACAGTAAATGGTCAATAGTACAAACGATAACAATGAGATAATTGATAACAATAGTGGTAACAACATATAAATACTTGAGACTAATTGAGACTAAGTTTTTCTATGAAATGCTACCAGTGATGAAAACTAAAATGAAGTTATGATTCAATGCCTCAGGATTCAAAGGTTGCACTAGTGATGGTCTACCATCAGAAAGACAAGTTATGATTGATTGCATTACAATTATGAAAACTCTTCTCATGAAGTTAGATTTAAATAAATAATCTTTAAGTTAAATGAGAGTTATGACATTTGGCATTGTTACACAACTTTCTAAATCAAAATGATAATATTAATATTAACAGAGTATGTATTCCCTTAGATGTGGCCAAGTATAATTTCAACAGTTGTCCCTTAAATGCTGCCAAGTATCATTTCAAGTAGCATTTTGTTGACACTTGTCATTGATCCTTCATGGAAAGATAGTTCGCACTCTGCAAGACAATCCCTTAACAACCCCCTAAGCATTGAGCTCAAACAGGATAGTTCACACCCCACAAGCCAGTCTCTTAACAACACCCTAAGCATTGAGCTCAAACAAGCCATTAAAAACTAGCCTATACTCATCAATCAAATACAAACAAACTATCCTATACTCATCAATTAAATACAAACTCCTTCCACTTAATGCAAGGACTTCTCCTTCCACTTAATGCATAAACTTGTTGCTCTGCAACTTCCCTTGTTTCCTTTTCATATCCCAAATAATACATCATCTTTTATCTCAAGTGTGTTTTCAAAATAATGGAAAAAGTTGATTATCTTTAATAAGCTTGTGAGATGTTTAAAATGTCTTAGAGAATTAGCCCATTCTTTACATATTTTTATTGAAACTTATCTTTATTGAATATTAAAAATGCTATTATAAAAAGATATAGAGTAATAGGTGCCAATCAACATAATTTCCGGACTAGGAACCTATAGGAAAGGATTATATGACCCTTATTACTAAATGGTACAAAATTTTCATGTCCTCATTTTTGGATTCCCTTGTTCAACAATGGAAATAACTTTAGCAATTTATGGGTGAAAAAAAAAAGGAGTCAAAAGGGGTAATTTTTTCCCAAAAGAAAATTTTCACTTTGTATTAAATTTGGATTTAACCAAAAAGATACAATACTGTGCCCATACAAAAAAGCTATGATTATGCCATGCACATCAAAAATATATAGAATGCATATCCCTTTCGATAAGGAGGGAGATCTAAAAATTATTAGGCAGATCTGTCTGTATACATATCAGACCATCCCAATACTAAGGATACACAAAAGATAGTTCAAATCTTCATGTAGAAGAGAAAAAAGAGAGATCAACAAAAGACTATCATCAGTAATTAAGCTAGAATAGAGATATGTAGTGATTATGGCTCTCTAGTCCACCTATCCAATATTGATATGACAAAATACCAGCTTGCTCCTGTATAGATTTTTTGGATAGAATATCTGCCTCCGAATTTAGCTCCCTGAAAATATGTGAGAAGTTGATCTCAGTGAAGGTCTATGTAAGCTCAATGATTCTATCCTTCCAACATTCCAATGCCACAACTTGAAGCTTTCCTTTTCTGTTTAACTAGTCAATAATGATTTGGGAATCTGCTCTCACATTAAGATCCAAAATATTATGACGAGATGTCAATAATAGAGTGACCCAGACTCCAAGAAGCTCGGATTTTGTGTTTGTTCCGATGCCACAATTAAAGGCCCAAATGATCCAAGAGCCATCATAGAGTTGAATCTTCCCACTGGCTCCACAATGAAATCCCGAGTTTTGAGAGGCCCTGTAGAACCATGCACAGTTTCCGCTCAACTGTGTAAGAGGTTGAATAGTACGTGGGGCAATATTCTTTTTAAACCTTTCGGGTTTCAACTCCCCCATGATATGGAAGAAAATAACGTTTATGATATGGAAGAAAATAATGTTTATAGATGTGGGAAGTTGGTGACCTGTGGGGACCAATTCTCCAGGCAGTCCTGCAGATTTGTGCTCATCCACATCAATTTTGGATTTAGGACTGATAGGATTTTAAGCCAAATCAATTTTGTAAAAGGGGTAATTAATGTCACTTAGTTAGGAAATGTTATTTAAAGTGACATTAGATTAATAAGTTACTTATATATTATTAAAAGTAACTTTTGATCCTAAAGTGAAAGAAAAATGGGAATAAGGGTCATGTTTGGTTTAGTCAAAAGGGGGATAAGGGTTACATCTAGTTTGGTCAAAAAAGGGAAATTTCTAGAAGGCATGGAAAAAGTATAAAAGGGAGGGTAGATCCTCACTTGGAATTTAAGATTTGTTCTCCATTTTGAAAGTGCTCTTGGAGCGATTATTTCATTAGGGTTTAGCAAAACCCTTCCACTATTGGTTTAGTTTCGGTGGTCCAATATCCACCCTAGCTAGAGAAGAGGGGAATCCACCCAGTATTTCCATTGGAGCCTAGAAAAGAGGAGAATCCATCCAGGATTTCCATTTGAGATTCTATTTTGGGGGGTTTGGTTGATCAATTGAAGATATATTGGCTTGCAAAAGATATTGGAGAATCTTTTAGAGGAGGTCGTACTCAGAATTTGTGGGTGCGAGGAGGTTTTATGAGAAACTGTGATACAGGACGACCCCACAAGTTGATTATAGGGTGTCTTGCGAGGCCCTTGCTCATTGTCCATCCTTGACATGTGAGTCCCCACAAGACGTCTAGCTGCATCCGACGAGGCCCTCTGTAATTTTAGATTGCAGACCTAAGTTGGATACGGGTGGTCGTATTTCTTCAGTGAGTATTCATGAGAAGATCGAAACAACATCGACGAGGCTTGGTAGTGAAAGTAGTATGCAAGTTGAGGAGGTATTGGCATGATCACCAAGTTTCTTGATTTGTCCTCTATTAGTAGATATTTTAGCTGCTTGTAGCTAGTAGATTTGTTGTGTTTAGGAGGGCTTAGAAACTGTTGTGAAATCCAAATTAGTGATATTTGTATTGTTGTGATTCAGGTTCTCATACCATAACAAGGATGTCATGGTTATATTCTCAATTATTTGTGTAACCGATGCATGTGATGTGTTTAACAATATTCATATTTATGAGACATATGTAAATTGTTTGTAAGGTATTTCCAACAAAGTGTTTGATAAAAACACATAAAGAAAAATAAAAATTTGGGCAGAAAACATAATATTTCTACCCATCCTAGTTGGGGACATTATAGTGGTATCGTAGTTTGTGATCCTCCCAGCCTGTGAGGGTATACATGCTTGGATATCAAACTAAGTTTTGTTCCTGAGATTATTCATAAGGCTCAAAGAGTGATGTCAGACATAAGGAATGTTTAAAGAGAATGTTTTAAAAGAGTGATTTTCCTACCTTTAGTTATATAAGAAATGATCCTTGAATGAAATTAATAATAGGACAGTACAAAGGCCGTATTTCGTTGTCTGAGTCACAATTGTAATATCAAATGGTGTGAGGGAAACTTACAAAACTATTAAACAAAGCAAGACATCAATTGTTGAAGAGTCTCACCTTGTTGTAGTAGAAGAAATGTAAAGAGCGCACCCTTGAACGGGATATGAAATGCAGTAATTCAAACAACTTGCAGGTCTTGCTTTACTTATAGTAAATACAAAGGAAAAACTACTTACTTAATGAATTACAGATATAATGTGATTACAGTAGTTGTGATACTAAATTGCAATCAATCACTTATCAAGGAATTACATAAGGAAATTCAAAGATATGGAAATACAGGAGAAACAAACAACTCAAACTAAACGAAAATTAGAATCTTTGTCTGCACTTGTATTAATATTNATGATTGATTGCATTACAATTATGAAAACTCTTCTCATGAAGTTAGATTTAAATAAATAATCTTTAAGTTAAATGAGAGTTATGACATTTGGCATTGTTACACAACTTTCTAAATCAAAATGATAATATTAATATTAACAGAGTATGTATTCCCTTAGATGTGGCCAAGTATAATTTCAACAGTTGTCCCTTAAATGCTGCCAAGTATCATTTCAAGTAGCATTTTGTTGACACTTGTCATTGATCCTTCATGGAAAGATAGTTCGCACTCTGCAAGACAATCCCTTAACAACCCCCTAAGCATTGAGCTCAAACAGGATAGTTCACACCCCACAAGCCAGTCTCTTAACAACACCCTAAGCATTGAGCTCAAACAAGCCATTAAAAACTAGCCTATACTCATCAATCAAATACAAACAAACTATCCTATACTCATCAATTAAATACAAACTCCTTCCACTTAATGCAAGGACTTCTCCTTCCACTTAATGCATAAACTTGTTGCTCTGCAACTTCCCTTGTTTCCTTTTCATATCCCAAATAATACATCATCTTTTATCTCAAGTGTGTTTTCAAAATAATGGAAAAAGTTGATTATCTTTAATAAGCTTGTGAGATGTTTAAAATGTCTTAGAGAATTAGCCCATTCTTTACATATTTTTATTGAAACTTATCTTTATTGAATATTAAAAATGCTATTATAAAAAGATATAGAGTAATAGGTGTGAATCAACATAATTTCCGGACTAGGAACCTATAGGAAAGGATTATATGACCCTTATTACTAAATGGTACAAAATTGTCATGTCCTCATTTTTGGATTCCCTTATTCAACAATGGAAATAAATTTAGCAATTTATGGGTGAAAATAAAAGGGAGTCAAAAGGGATAATTTTTTTCCAAAAGAAAATTTTCACTTTGTATTAAATTTGGATTTAACCAAAAAGATATAATATTGTGCCCATACAAAAAATCTATGATTATGCCATGCACATCAAAAATATATAGAATGCATGTCCCTTTCGATAAGGAGGGAGATCCAAAAATTATTAGGTAGATCTGTCTGTATACATATCAGACCATCCCAATACTAAGGATACACAAAAGATAGTTCAAATCTTCATGCAGAAGAGAAAAAAGAGAGATCAACAAAAGACTATCATCAGTAATTAAGCTAGAATAGAGATATGTAGTGATTATGGCTCTCTAGTCCACCTATCCAATATTGATATGACAAAATACCAGCTTGCTCCTGTATAGATTTTTTGGATAGAATATCTGCCTCCGAATTTAGCTCCCTGAAAATATGTGAGAAGTTGATCTCAGTGAAGGTCTATGTAAGCTCAATGATTCTATCCTTCCAACATTCCAATGCCACAACTTGAAGCTTTCCTTTTCTGTTTAACTAGTCAATAATGATTTGGGAATCTGCTCTCACATTAAGATCCAAAATATTATGACGAGATGTCAATAATAGAGTGACCCAGACTCCAAGAAGCTCGGATTTTGTGTTTGTTCCGATGCCACAATTAAAGGCCCAAATGATCCAAGAGCCATCATAGAGTTGAATCTTCCCACTGGCTCCACAATGAAATCCCGAGTTTTGAGAGGCCCTGTAGAACCATGCACAGTTTCCGCTCAACTGTGTAAGAGGTTGAATAGTACGTGGGGCAATATTCTTTTTAAACCTTTCGGGTTTCAACTCCCCCATGATATGGAAGAAAATAACGTTTATGATATGGAAGAAAATAATGTTTATAGATGTGGGAAGTTGGTGACCTGTGGGGACCAATTCTCCAGGCAGTCCTGCAGATTTGTGCTCATCCACATCAATTTTGGATTTAGGACTGATAGGATTTTAAGCCAAATCAATTTTGTAAAAGGGGTAATTAATGTCACTTAGTTAGGAAATGTTATTTAAAGTGACATTAGATTAATAAGTTACTTATATATTATTAAAAGTAACTTTTGATCCTAAAGTGAAAGAAAAATGGGAATAAGGGTCATGTTTGGTTTAGTCAAAAGGGGGATAAGGGTTACATCTAGTTTGGTCAAAAAAGGGAAATTTCTAGAAGGCATGGAAAAAGTATAAAAGGGAGGGTAGATCCTCACTTGGAATTTAAGATTTGTTCTCCATTTTGAAAGTGCTCTTGGAGCGATTATTTCATTAGGGTTTAGCAAAACCCTTCCACTATTGGTTTAGTTTCGGTGGTCCAATATCCACCCTAGCTAGAGAAGAGGGGAATCCACCCAGTATTTCCATTGGAGCCTAGAAAAGAGGAGAATCCATCCAGGATTTCCATTTGAGATTCTATTTTGGGGGGTTTGGTTGATCAATTGAAGATATATTGGCTTGCAAAAGATATTGGAGAATCTTTTAGAGGAGGTCGTACTCAGAATTTGTGGGTGCGAGGAGGTTTTATGAGAAACTGTGATACAGGACGACCCCACAAGTTGATTATAGGGTGTCTTGCGAGGCCCTTGCTCATTGTCCATCCTTGACATGTGAGTCCCCACAAGACGTCTAGCTGCATCCGACGAGGCCCTCTGTAATTTTAGATTGCAGACCTAAGTTGGATACGGGTGGTCGTATTTCTTCAGTGAGTATTCATGAGAAGATCGAAACAACATCGACGAGGCTTGGTAGTGAAAGTAGTATGCAAGTTGAGGAGGTATTGGCATGATCACCAAGTTTCTTGATTTGTCCTCTATTAGTAGATATTTTAGCTGCTTGTAGCTAGTAGATTTGTTGTGTTTAGGAGGGCTTAGAAACTGTTGTGAAATCCAAATTAGTGATATTTGTATTGTTGTGATTCAGGTTCTCATACCATAACAAGGATGTCATGGTTATATTCTCAATTATTTGTGTAACCGATGCATGTGATGTGTTTAACAATATTCATATTTATGAGACATATGTAAATTGTTTGTAAGGTATTTCCAACAAAGTGTTTGATAAAAACACATAAAGAAAAATAAAAATTTGGGCAGAAAACATAATATTTCTACCCATCCTAGTTGGGGACATTATAGTGGTATCGTAGTTTGTGATCCTCCCAGCCTGTGAGGGTATACATGCTTGGATATCAAACTAAGTTTTGTTCCTGAGATTATTCATAAGGCTCAAAGAGTGATGTCAGACATAAGGAATGTTTAAAGAGAATGTTTTAAAAGAGTGATTTTCCTACCTTTAGTTATATAAGAAATGATCCTTGAATGAAATTAATAATAGGACAGTACAAAGGCCGTATTTCGTTGTCTGAGTCACAATTGTAATATCAAATGGTGTGAGGGAAACTTACAAAACTATTAAACAAAGCAAGACATCAATTGTTGAAGAGTCTCACCTTGTTGTAGTAGAAGAAATGTAAAGAGCGCACCCTTGAACGGGATATGAAATGCAGTAATTCAAACAACTTGCAGGTCTTGCTTTACTTATAGTAAATACAAAGGAAAAACTACTTACTTAATGAATTACAGATATAATGTGATTACAGTAGTTGTGATACTAAATTGCAATCAATCACTTATCAAGGAATTACATAAGGAAATTCAAAGATATGGAAATACAGGAGAAACAAACAACTCAAACTAAACGAAAATTAGAATCTTTGTCTGCACTTGTATTAATATTCAAAAAGGAGAGTTTTCTCTATTACATTTAGCAAGAAGCAGCCTCCAGATTGGGCTCGAAGCCCCCTCCTGGAATAGATTTAAAATCTATCTATTTATACAAAATTTATCTCAACTGAAAATCCGTTGGACTACCCACAACACTGTCGACATCTCACTAAACGTGGAATACAATCCGAATGAGATAATAACGTGCAAATATTGTTGAGTGTTGGAGCTTCATTTTTCCCTTCCTTTCCTCGCAGATGAGTTCACTTTCCTTTGTTCTTAGAACTAGGTACACATGTCTATCAAGGTCGCCATAATCATTTGTTTACTGTCCTCATCATCTAATTCCATTGCTATCTGTTCTTCGGATGCATTTACTGGAAAATGAATATTAGTTGAAAATATGGGGGAGTGATATTGTAACAGGTAGCATAGCATTAGCTTGTTATGTGATGGCTAACAGTTATGAGAAAGAGTAACTTCTCACGAATAAGATGACCTTGGGACAAGTGTAGGTGGTGAGGTAAACGAGGTAACTGATGTGGAAGGTGTGACAAGCTAGAGGGTGAACGACATACATGACGTTGATGACAGGTGTTGCTCCAACGTCCCTTTACATTTCTCTATTTTGCGGGGGCGTGAAGGGGTGGTTTGAAGTAACGTGCTTTTTGTTCTGTAATGCACCTAGTGATGCCACATACTCCCGAGAGAAAACTGTGGTTTAAATTGCAGGACCGCCCTTCGAAATTAAACCCCGCACAACTTCTCCCCCCGCAATCGCTCTCAGTCGCTGATCTCCATGATCCATTAAAATCAGAATGAAGATCTTCGCAAAGTGAGATAAGCGCCCAAAGTTAATCCAAGGTCACAGCTCTTGGTCATATGTAGAGAAGATAGAGCGAATTTCGTGCAATTCCTGTCCGTCGATCTGAGTGGGGGACACGTGTTAGACAATCCCCATATTCGACTATTTCCTACTCTAGGGGAGGCAAGAAGTGCTGAGTAAAGAACTCCCGAACACTCGAAACCCATCTCGATTGTTGATCGAAGTGGACACGTGGCAGGAGATCATGTACTTCGAAGACTTAACATTTCAGATATTTGCACCTTGGAACGCTTGAAGCCTGAATTTCCGAAGTAAATTCTCGTCATTGAAATCAAGAGGACACGTGGTAGGATATCATTCACTTCGGCGGATAACCACTTCGGAATAAATATGGATGTGTGAAGCGAGAACTCCCGAAGCATGGAGTTCTGAAGTAAATCTTCGTCATTTAAATCAAGAGGACACGCGGCATGATTTCTTGCACTCCGACAGATTTGCGATGTTATGCATCTCGGAACGCCCGAAGCCTAGAGTTCTGAAGTACATCTCAGCCATCCAAATCAAAAGGACACACGGTGCCAGATCTCTCACTTTGGGGACTTAGCACTTCGAGAATTTTTACTGTTGTGCATCTCGGAACGCCTGAAGCCCAGAGTTTCGAAGTAAATATCAGTCGTCCAAATCAAAAGAACATGCGACGCCAGATCTCTCACTTCGGGGACTTAGCACTTCAAGAATTTGTATTGTTGTGCATCTCAGAACGCTTGAAGCCCGGAGTTCTGAAGCAAATCTCAGCTGTCCAAATCAAAAGGAAACGTGACAGGAGCTTCTGCACTCCGACAGATTTGCGATGTTATGCATCTCAGAGCACCTGAAGCCCAGAGTTCCGAAGTAAATCTCAGTTGTCCAAATCAAAAGGACACACGACGCCAAATATCTCACTTTGGGGACTTATCACTTCGGGAAATTGTATTGTTTTGCATCTCGGAATGCCCGAAGCCTAGAGTTATAAGTAAATCCCAATGGTCCAAATTAAGAGGACACACAGAAGGAGATCTTGTATTTCAGAGACTTAGAAATCCAGAGAGTTTTTGCCCCCTTTTTTGTCTATTTATCCCCTTCCCTGCTATATTTGGTCCTTTTCTTAGTTTATCCAGCTTTCGAACTGATTTATCGTTCCACTAGATTCTAAAACCCGATCCATCAAGTTTTCTTGCAACTTTTCATGGCGCCATAATCCTTAAGTAAATAATATTAGACTGTCTATAATCAAGATAGGTTTGTAAGCTCTTCACTGAACAAAACTGTTAATTGTAAATAGTAAAATAATTTTGAAATTTGAAGAGCTTGTATAGATCTGTTTATAGAGATATTATTAAAAAAGTTTGATGGAATTTGTTACATGGAAAATCACAGTAATTATTCAAGTTGTTAACTTTAGCCAATCACAAACGTCATTAACAATGTAAGAGGGTAGAAATCTAAAGTTCAAAAAAGCTCAAATTATAGGTGTTCCAACATAGGCTCCATCTGGGGATTGCATCTCCTTGTGAGACACAGAAGAACAGTAAACCAAGTGTCTTTATTGGGTAAATGAAGTCATTATTACATTTTTGGGAAACAATTTTAGGTATTAATCATACAGAGAAAAAATGAACTTCAATCAAATCTCAGAAAACCTTCAAAACATCCCCAACTATTGATCTAAAGTTAGGCTATTTAAAATTTCCCTTTCTTGAAACTGAGTTCAAATTTGTTCAAGATAATCAAAATGACTTTAACCGAAATATCAGACCTTGACCAACTTTGTTCGCATCAATTTTAAGTAGATGTAACGATTTTATTTAGGGAATCCCTCGTTGGTCCAGAAAGTAAATATTATCGGAAAGAGAATTAGATGTCAGAGTATATTTTGTAGATATGTATGAAAACCATATAGATATCATAGATATTGCTTCACTTCTAGTGAGCATGTTCAGTACCCTAGTAAAGTTATCTACCTCTCCCATTGAATTTCCTTTCACCACTTCAATTAGCACTTTTGCATTTTGCTGAGATGAGGGCAATCATTACATGAATTTCCTTTCATCATCTCTTTTTGGAAAAAATGGGGGCAATCGAATTTCAAATTTCCTTTCACCATTTGTCTTGGACTAGATGGGGGAAATCAGATTATGAATTTGCCTTATATTTTAATATTTTGAAGTGGGGGCAATCAATTTGTATGTACCATACAAGGGATGATATCTACTTAAAATTTTTAAAAGGGAGATCTGTCATAAATTTTTAAGTATATTCTGAGACTAATTTTCTTCCAATTTTCAATACACCTTCGTCTATAGGGAATATTTTATAGGGATTTTTATTTTCAGGGATCAACCTTGAGAAAATTAGTCAGTTTAAAATTTGATAGAAGAGTTAAAGTTATCAGGATTAGCCTGGACATACTTTCTTTCAGCTAAAATCCAAGGAACATAAATATTTTTGCCTAATCTTGTTTCAGAGATATTTTTTTAATTTTTCAAAGTCAAGGTGTATTTCTTTCTTTCTATGAAGATCCATGAAAGGTAGCGAAAATCAAAAGAGAATAAAAGCTCAAGGATAAGCAAAATAAAACAGAATAATGACTCAGAGGGCCAGACACAAAAGAATCTCATTCTAACACAAACTTGTTTATTGATTCTCGAACTTCTTTCAAGTTTATTTATTATTATTTTTATTTTTTATACCAGAGATGGCTTTAGAATTTATGAGCATGACACTTCGAGTTATATTTTTCTACATCTCCAATTTTTAGATCAGGTGATAAAATTATCATGAGAAAAACTTCCTTTGCATTTATTTCAATCAATTTTATTCAGACTATAAATAATAATAGGAACTCATACCTTATATTTCTTTTGAATTTTCAACAAGGAATATTATTTATTTATCACCTGCTTTTAGAGAAGTCTAAAAGATGAAAAGACGAGTGTCGAGTTTTTATTGAGCCTCATCTCCTATTCAACAAGATCTATTTTGTAAAGAACCAAGAACAGTAGACCACGTGCCTTCATCCTTTTGCGATATGAAATTAACCATGTTAAACTTTGAACCCTATCATTGGGCTATGGAGTCATAATGGATAAAAACTGAACCATATTGGATGACAAACTGAGAACCAAACTACTGAACTGAAATAAAATGATGAACTAGAACGCTGAAATGAAATTTTTATTTGGACAAGTTATTTATATACATTGGCCCTACACTAATCAGGTGAAATTCCATTGATCAAGTAATATGGAATTTCCAATGGAGCCATGCAAATAGTGGATTGCTTAACATACCTTGCTTGCTTCTAAATGAAGGAATGAAAGGATAATAATTTTTTTGCAGTGAAGAATGGATAGGTAGCTTGTGATTACTGTTGAAGCTTGGTTGCACACAAAACACTGCAACATTTTGGACCTCTTGAAGAAAATACTACAAGCAAACAGCCACTGGATCATGAAAAGATAAATAATTTTCAAAATCAAGCAATACCTCTTCCTGTTAGCCTAGTTGCATGGAAAGCCTTTGCACACTTTCTCCACTACTGATCTTTTCTTTTCCTGGCTTGAGAATGTCATATTGAGGCTCACTAGTCTGCTGCTCATTAGTTGTTAAATAGGAAGGAGAGATCAACTCCTCCATTACCCCCTATTTATCTCCTTCATTGACTATCCAAGAATCTTCTTCATCATTGTCATACACGGGCTGATTTCTTTTATAATGAAATTGATAATTTTCTTGTTGAAGTGACCTCTCTGAAGAAAGAGAAATAATTTGTTGCTCATCAACTTCAAAATTGCATTCATCATGGTTATCAAACAAAGGAGAACTATTGTATGTTTCCATGCATGTTGGGAAAGAAATATGCTCTTCTTCATCATCGAGATACTCATCGTAAATAGGATGATTATATAAAATTTATGGACTTTGACTTTCAAAAACTTCCATTTCTTGATGATCTAGTAATGATGATTGAATAATATGAGCTTGATCAAAATAAGAATTTAGAACAGTAGTCTGATCATGATAGTAATTACTATGAACATTTGGTACATTGACAAATACACTTAGAGTATCATTGCCATTTTCAGTGTCATTACCAAAATCATCTTTTCCAAAAGCTGATTGCTTATGGTCTTCAATAAGCCATTGGCCTTCACAAGGATCTAGATCAGCAGAAGATTCATCATCTTGTCTTTGATAATCTTGAAGGACTGGAGGGTGTATAAGGATTTCTTCATTTTTACTTGCAATCAAAACCTCTTCTTGATTTACTTCAAAGTCTTCTTCATATGGTTGACAACAATTGCTATCATGTTCTGATTTTTCATCAGTAAATTGATTATCTCTACAATCTTGTTCTATGGAATCTAAATTGCAACAGTCTTCAAAAATGAACTCTGATGAATACATTCTTTTGAAATATTTATGAAAAGTTGGATGGAATTCTTTTACTGATGAAATGTTGGAAGGGAGTAGAGATTTGTACCAAAGTCAAGCATCGCCTCCTAGACTAAACATGAACAATTTCATCAAAACATATTCATGATGAATATCTAGTTGATGCATGAGCTTACGAAATTCAAACAAATTTTGAGAAGGATTATCATATTTATCCTCTCTAAAACTAGGGATATGATCTCCCCATTCCTTAATAT
>JZKD02S0863744.1:56734-95906 GCA_000966675.3 Picea glauca
TTTTTAACCATATAATCCAAGTGTTATATCAATGTATCATTATCATCCAATAACTGCAGAGTAAATAAGAAATGAACAAATGAAAAATCATACACATACACAGTACACCAGTGTTTTACATGGAAACCCAAAGCAGGAGAAAACTACATAACACCTTTTCTTATATGTCTTGAAGAAGTAAATTCATTGGAAGCACCAACTTCCATTGTATTCTAGCTGCGACTAGAAGGAGGCTCCAACCCCCTAGTTTCTCAGGCTACAACCTAAGGGAAGCTCCAACTTTCCTATTCTCTGACTACAACCAGAAGGAGGCTAAACCCCCTATGTTCCTCGGCTACAATGGAAAGGTGATTAAAACCACCTATCCTTGCCTCGTCCAACCACCCTAATGTATAATTAGAATGATGGAACCATTGTGACACTATCACTGTGAGATATACTGATGTAAGCCTGTACCAATCAACCTGTACCAAACAACCTGTACCAATAACCTGAACCATGCATCAACCTATACCTCATCTTGTAATCAAGTTGTACCATAAACAAGTGCATAAACCATGCACCAACCTGTAATCAACCTATACCATAAACAAGTTCATCAACAATGCAACAACCTATACCTCAACATGTACCATGAACAAGTGCATCAACCATGCACCAAACCTATACAAATAACATGTCATAGCAACCTATCCAATAAAACATATCACAAAAACCCGTCTCATCAATCTTATCAACCAAATTAGATATACTCACCAATATCAATCACCAAGACAACTCTCAAATATGTGCAGCGACCAAGCATAACACAACAACTCATAATCATCATCAAGATCAATATATGCTTCTAATAATATACCAATACAAGTATGCTACATCATCCATAAACCATGTGTCAACAATACTACTAACAAGTACCTCCAACCATGTACCAAGTATGTACCAATCATGTATCAACTACTCATCAAATATGACTCATCAATATGTACCAACATCATCAACTATACACCTCATGTATGTGCAAACTCATCAACTACTTGTCTCAACCATGTACCCAACATGTACCTCAAACAAAATCCCTCATCAATTTCACCATTCAAATAAGATTTGTAACTTTGTAATAGACCTGGTTTATATGATCACATACCTACAAACCTTCCTTAACTTTAACAACAAGAGACTAGCATTTTCATCAAACTTTTCTTTCGTCTCACATGACTAGTTTTGGATTAGTCAACAACCCTAACTGGAAATAACCATAACTATATACTTGTAATGAATAAAGATATGGAAATGATACAAAATGTTCTTCAGTGTGTTTTATGCAATTCCTTGAGGTGTCACTACTTGGAACCTCTTAGAAAAGGAGTTATAGAAAAAATGACATACCTTACTGAATTCTGGCTTATTCTAAAGAGAGACCTTGTAGAGCATGCCCCGCACAGAATATTTGTTGAATAGATCTGAAAATGTTACAAAACATACAAAATAATGTACTTTAACCACACCATTTTGTCTTACTGAATTTTGATATTTTATGAAGAAGTTATGATGTTTTTACCCGAAACACTTGTTTTAGACTAGTTTCAGGACTAGCCACAAACCCTATTTTCCATGGAGTTTAACTCCAAAAATACAACGACCCACAATATGGATTTTCTACCACAAATACTTGGATATGTTACCTCAATGACATAGAAATTTCACGTTTTGAATCATTCTAGAAAACAAGTTATTGTGAAAATGGTGAGATGACCTGTAAATAACATACCTTAGAAAGCATCATCAAAATAATTTATACTCCCTTGAATTCCGATCTTCTTTTCTTCACCTTCCCTTTGAAATTCATCTTAGATATCCCTTGGTTACCTCAATAACCTATAGATATTCAATATGCTCAAGTGTGATGTAAAATGAGAGAGCCTTTCCTCTTATTTATACTCTCCATATTCTAGTTCACTTAACCCATTTCTAGGTCACTTAACCCATTTATAGGTCACTTCACCTATTTTCCTCATTTTTAGGGTTAACCACATTCCATAATTAGAAATTTTTCCATTACTTTATCATTTGAATATTCCTCCTTGACTTTGTCACCTCACTTTATCATTTAAATAATCTTCTTTGATTTTGTCACTTCACTTTATTATTTAAATAATCATTCTTGACTTTGTCACTTTACTTTATCATTTAAATAATGATTTCTTCTTTGCAATCTCTTTTACTTCTTTGAACTTTTGGGGCTTCAAGCCAACATATGATGGTCCTCCAACTTTGTAAGGCCATAACTCTCAAACCGTGAGGAGTTATGTGGCGTTTCACATACCACCAGAAATGGAATGACATGCAATATCCATATAGAATAGTCTTACCTAAAATTATATCAAAACTCGTACCATTATCCATCAAACAAACTTCGTTCCATTACCCAAACCTGGGTTCTCCAACTTCTCATGGCCATAACTCTCTAACCATGAGGAGTTATGTGACATTCCACATACAACCGGAAATGGAATGACATGTACTATAAATATAGAATAGTCTTACATTCAAATATATTAAAACTCATACCATTATACATGAAACAACCTTTGGTCCATTACCCAAACCTTTGTGCTACCGAAAATTTTCCAAGGGTTGACATCAATATACAATATCACTCTCCAATAGTTGACATCAATGAAAACCAATAATCCATACCAACTATCCATCAACCTAAGCCAATTGTCTGACAATACTCACCTGTGACTTGTCCTTTGTCACTCAGATCTCGACAATGCTTCTTTAAAGGCCTCGATCTTAGCTCAAGCTGCCTCGACTTGGTGCTTTGCCAGAGCCTCCTTATTCTTACTTCATTGCTTCTATAGCTTGATCCTTTTCATCTTGGACTCGACGAAGTCAAGCCTCTATTGCATCTGCTATCCTTCGTAATTGGGTGGGCTCATCCCCAAATTCTACAATCTTTGATGACGAAGGTGAAATAGGTACTCCACAACTCGAATGGATGGCTTGTTATATTTCCTTGATCTCTTTATCGATTTGTTCATACAACATCTCCTTCTTCACTCCATGTCTCTGCAAGATAACCTCTGAAGATAATGGTTACGATGATTAGACCAACATCATCCTCTGTGAGAACATTCTTTGACTGAGGCTTATTGGCGAGGATCTTCTTTCTTGTTGAGGGTTTCTATAGAGAAACCTTCCTTTTCTTCGATGTTTCGGCCTCGATAGAGGGATCCTTTGGCGGTGTAACTTCACCTTTATCTTTATTTTCTCCTTCTTCTTGGTTCACTTCATCTCCTCCTCCTCTTGCAGGTGAGTCAAGCTTAATTTCCATTGAGGCATTGTCCTCCTCATCAGTTTCTATGTTATACACTTCCTCCTTTTTCTTATTTTTCTTCGCGCTAGTTTGTCCATCATGTTCGACTCGGGTGACCAAGGGACTTCCGATAATGTCGGGGTCGAAAATTTCTTCATCCTCAACTTGTACAAGGAACTTTGTAGGCCATTCTTTGGTGATATCCTCCATCTCTTTTTCGGTCAACTTATAATAGGACTGAAGTTCCTCCTTACTCTCATCCCTGTGTGCAATGATGTAGATAAAGTGTAGATCTACACAAAACTTCATTGGCAGTCTATAGTGGTGCAATGTATTCCATGCCATGTGTGGAAATGCCTCAATAGCACACTTCAATTGTTGGTAGTAGGCATGGAATATAACAGTCAACTACCACTGCTTTGACATGTCATTTGTATACCACAAGGTGGAGAACCTTGTGGCCAACAACTCTGATGGCTCCACTTCTAGAAATTTCACTCCTTTCGGCCTTTGCCAAGTGACAAATGTGATCAATACCAATAACTAACTAAAATGGAATTCATAGCCTTGATCATGTGCTTCGCGACAATCCTTCTCGATCTCATTGATGAGGTAGCTCACCCAGTTCATTTTCATTCCTTCTACACATTTCCCTACGAGGTCTACTATGAATCTAGTGACTTGTATTAGATGATTCTTTCTAATGAGCTTTCCAATTATAAGATGAGAAGCTAGGTGCACTATTCCATCCTATATGAAGGCTACCTTGTAGCCTCTCTTTCCCTTTTCTACATCCCCATAATCCTCCTTTATTCGCTATGTCAGGGAGCGATCTGAAGCCTTCCCTGGCTAAAACTGCTGAGGGTCTAGTCCCTGCATGCTCAGTCCTATGATTAGGTGGATCAACACCGGATAAATAGTCATGTGCCTATAAAGCCACAGATACCCTCCATGGTAACACGATAGGAGGATTTTAACGCAAGCGCTAACCTCCTGATGTCGGTTGAAGTGAGGGATCTTCATCACATTCACTATCATGGATTGTGTGATATCCTTAATCCACGGTTGGGAGACTATGCATGATCTCCTTAATCCATGACTGGGAGACTATGTGTGGCTTCTTCCCATTCGTTCTCATCAAATACCTATGCGGCGGGTGCATCGCATAGTTCTTCTTGTATTCAAGGTTAAAGACGATGTTCTTCAGAGATGGGATGTGTCCTAACTGGGGTCCAACTAAACATATCCCCTTCAGGATGCACGCGGTGATCAACGTGTACTCGAATTCACACAGGATACTATTGCATTTCACTGCACCAGCCAAAGGCGGTATGAAATCTGACATGACCGACATGATCTGGTTCGCGTTATCCATATCGTCGTGTTATTTTCTTCACTTCTCAATAGTGAGACCAGAATTCCATCCAGTCGAGGGGGATTCTTGCAATCTTCCAGTCGACGACGCCTGTATTCCTACAGACATGACTCTCTCAACCATGAGGTCTACAAGAATCTCCTCCACAGACTTCTCTAACGTGCTTGGTTCACCCAACATTCACACTTGTAACTAAATAGATCGGGTAGGTGAGCGGACAAGCAGGGTAATCAAATGGATGGAAAGGTATAGAAATCATAGCACGATATGAAATCAATTCTCTATTAGCTCGGATAATCATGGGTGGAAAAAAGTGGTCCCGACGCAATGCCTGACAGGTTAAATAAGAAAGTGTCCTAATAGATTCCTCCAACATGTAGGAATGTGTCCATCAATATGAATATGTTCGTTATGGCACGGTCTCAATGGTCCATTCGCTCATAACTGCATTTTCTAGCCATTTTGGGGTGTTATTCTAATGGTTGGGGGGCCTCCAATGGTCATATCACTTTGTTGTGGAGAAGTCCCATTCTGCGTGGTTCTGTTATTCCAAAAAGGTTCAATTTCTGCATATCTTCCTCCTGTGAAAGTATTTTCTAGAACTTCCCGTAGTTTTTCTAACTTGGCTTTCTTCTTATTGAGCTTCCTTTCCTTCTTTCCTATGATATGAGTTTTTGGATTCCTCTTTCCATTTTTATTCTTATCTTCTCTTAGCATGGTAAATTCTCACTACCGATGTTCTTTCAAAGGGTTCAAAGGTAATACCTCATTTCTTATTAAATCCAGGGTAGGTATTCTTCTTCATTGCATGGGTAGGTACTTCAAGCCTTTTTGCACTCTTTCAAAGTTTAAAACTACTTCTCTTTCATTCTGCTGCTTCGACTCAACTTCTTGTTCTTCTATCAGTCGATCTATTCTTCGAGCTATGAAATCCCTTAGTTCTTGCGTTTTATTTCTGTAGCTTATTCCTTTGCTTTCCTTCTGATCTAATCTTTATCAATCCAAGTCTTTCCTAATAAAAGTGGGAAAGGGGTGTTTTTCTTAACAAACCTAATAACTTCAAAGTCCTCTTCTCTCAATGTTTCATGAGAAATCATAGGTATATTAGTAACTCTTCCACATAGGGTTATCATATTTCCTTTAAACAAGCCTATCCTTCCCAATGAAGGTATCATAACAGGCTTTCCTAAAATTTCCCAAGTTCTTTATGGCATAATATTCACATGTGTTTCTTCATCTAATACACAGTCTATGTCGAAGTATTCTATTCTTATAACTATGCGTTGTTTTTCTTTCAGGATCTCTGGTAAACTAATGTCTATGTGACCATCCATTGCTTCTTTTAACTGTATTAACACTGTCTATGAATATTTTTCTGTATGATTCTTTAATATATCCTTAGTCTCTTTTCCTTCTTTATAGTTTTCTTGTCTCATGTTCATCTTTTCAACTTTATAAATCATTCTTGGGCAATCCTCAACCTCATGACCAATAACTTTACAACAAAGACAAATAGGACTTGTATGAGGGAATTCTTTAGCAAGATGTCCTGGTCTTCTGCAATTATCACATAATGTTAATCCTCTCTTTCTTTTAAATGAGCCCCAACCTTTCCTGTACTGCACACTGGGATCACAGTGCTAGACCTACAATCTGCAAAAATTCTTTCTAGGTTCCTACATCCACTTATTAGTCCAAAAATTATTTCTATGCATAGGAATAACATATCTTTATTTATTTCTATCAAATTTATTCAGATCAACTCTTTCTCTTAACTGTGCCCTAGTTTTCAGACTAGGGAAAAATCTATCAAACACACCTAGATTCATACTTTCAAAGCAAACATTTCCACTTATCTTACCTTTACCAGAGCATAAAGCTTTAAGATATTACCTCTTTTCTTCAGATCATGTTCCTTTCTTATCACAGAGCTTTGCAATTCAATTAGAATATTGTGCACTACATCAACAAATATATGCACAAATATTTCTCTTTTCTTCATTTCCCAACAATCACTGTTTCAGGTCCCGATAACAGAACCATTTGTTGGCACAGGGGCAGACCCAGGGTTCAACACTTCGACAACATGCCAACAAAACCCTAACTACTAGCCCTTTCGGAAACACCTGCGAAGCAGATGAAGTCTCACCCAAGGTAGAGGCAAGGGGGGTTGTAGGACTCATGTGTCTACAACCAAGCTAGGACACAGATATGTGATTATAACACTTAACATAGCACTTAGCCAACAATATGCATTAGATTATGATTCTCATTCACATCGTAGATTAACCCTTATTACAGATCAACACAGTAACAATCAAGATCAAGCACTTAAAATCACTTAGCACATAACATTAACTCAAATCTATCATTCATTTATCTTTACTACCATTAATCACTAAACAAAAACATTCGATGCATTCATTATACATAACAACAACACTAAGAAAATAACCACATAAACAGCATCGCACAAAGCACATCAAGACACAAGATATACATGGTTCACCCCAGTGTGGGGCTACGTCCACCAAATTCTTCTTTTTCTTTATTAATCTTCAATCTTCTTACATTCTTCTACTCCTGTGCATGAAGCCATAGAACTAGACTCTGCAAAGGATAGGAGATCTGTGACCTGCGCACTAGATCCTCCTTCCCAAAACTAGGTCAAGGCATAAATCCAACTCCTTAGTAGCACAAAGCCAACTCTTTTCACAAAGCCAACTAGTCATGCACTAAGCCAATGGTCATCTATATTGATTATCTACTACTTATTTATACATTTACAAAAATTCCTAAACATGGGTAAACTCATGGGCCAACATCCCACAACCTATTACATAAACCCTAGTAAACCCTTTGTTGGGTCCACAAGTATGAAAAATAAGTGAGATCCCATGATCTCAGCTCCACCTAAGCACTCCATCTTCGTCTAGCCTATCGAAGTCCCAAAATTGGTCAAACACGACCAATGTTTCCTCAAAACTTGATCAAAGGCCAACACATACTAAGGTTTTCTCTTTGAGTTTATGTTGAGATAGTTCAATTTTCATTCATTCCTTAATTTATCACAAGCCTAATTATTTTTTACGATAGCAAGATCTTATTGTAGACAACAAGATTTAGGGTGGAATTATATCATTCAAACACTTGTTTTTCATAGGTGTTGATCCATCTTTGATAGTCTCTATAGAATTGTCTATTTGTGAATTAGTTTTCATGACTGACAAAGGCTATTGTGCAGACTCAAGTGGGAAGCAATCTGTGGAAAGTTGATCCAGCTTTTCGAGTTTAGTTTTTGATTTTTTGTTAGAGGTCCTTTTGTATGTTCCATCGGGGATGTCTAAGTTTGACTTTGGTCCGAAATTTCTGCATGAAATTTTGTAAAAGGAATGAATCTTTGGTGAATTCGAATGAAATAAAGGATTGTTTTATGTCTCATATGTCTTGATTATCATCTTTATGTCTTTACTTCCGTCTCTACATTTATTTCAGAAACTATTATATTAATAAAATCATATTAAAATGAATTTTCCAGTAAGCTTTTAATTGTGAAAAGACTAGCCTAAGCACTTGTAATAAATACTTGTGAGTTAGGATTTTGTTTTGATGGATATAAATATAGGGTGATATTCCTGTCTATTTTTCTTTAGCCAAGTAGAATCTAAAAATTCTTGAGTAAGATCATTTCATATCTTTTCCTCAACAAGATTTTGTCTGAACAATTTGATACCATGCTTCAAAGGAATCTTATGTTCAATTAACGAGGTATCATAAGTTTTTATATCATCATAGGACCAGTAAAAGATGTCTTTATATTGTTTAAGAAATTCAACATATTTACTCTTCACCTGAGCTGGAAGGTATTTAGATAACTTGACTATCTTGGGGTCTTCCTTGGTTCCTATATCGTAGTCTTCAACCTCTTCGAGCTGAGGTCATAGGGTAGATTTTAAGGGTATATCATCTTGGTCAAAAAGTATCTCTAAGGGTATGATACCTCTGGGGATATGATTGTTCTTAAGTACAAGCATTTGGTGATTTGTGATCTTATCTTGGAACTTTTCAAGATCTTCACCTTCTTGCATGATCTAGATATGATCGTTCTAGTTTTCTTGATATATATGAGTCTTAAAGAATTCATCAACCATTTCTAAAAATTGTTTAATCTGCTCGTCATCTTTCAAAGACCTGCCAGTGTTTCACATTATTTGGGATTGAAGTTCTGTGTCTCATTTATATATGATACTTCATCTTTAATAAAATAGGAGGCATAAACATCGCAACGGCTTTGGCCAAGGAGTCCGCTTGTTGATTTTCCATTCCGGGAATGTGATGAATGTTAAATGACAAGAAGAAATTGTCAATTAGATCCCAAGAGAAATTTTTGTATGACCTTAGCCTTGGATGTTTAGCTTGATATTGTTGCTTTGTTTTTTTTACAACAAGTTCTGCATCGCCATAAACTATTAGATTCTCAATTTTTAGTTTCCTAACAGCCTCTAATCCTAAGACCAGAGCCTCATACTCACAGACATTATTTGTATAATCAATTTCCCATTGTAATATGTATGAAAAGGGGATAACATATTCATCTCTAGGTGAAACAAACAACACTCCAACCCCTTCCCCTTCACAAGATGAAGCACCATAAAAAAACATTTTCCATACTCCTTCTCTAATATTTACACTTTTCCATGTTTTTTTCCATTTTTTTGTTTTCTTTTTCTATACATTCTTCAAAATCATCGTTTATTGATAAAATACAATTTCCTAGATCCTGATTGGAAACATAAACTAGATAACTGTTTGGGTTTTGGGGGTCACTTACAATGTATTCCAGTCTAGTCTCTCGGTACAATCGAGTAAATTGTCCACAAAAAATCGGGATCATAACGTATGTCATGTCCAATTGAAGTGATCCTCCACGTTTTGGGCCCCAAGACCTAGATAAAAGAATGCCATACTTGGCAGGGACATCAGAAACGGTTACATCCATAAGGATACTCTTTACATGAATCTGTGCAAGATTCACTACTAGATCCTTGATCATGCCCAAACACTTAACCTTTCCGGAATCAAAAGAATATAAGTCTTGATAAGGTCTAGCTATTTCAAGGCCCAAATTTTCCATGATAACTTTAGGCATTACGTTGTGAGAGGACCCAAAATCTAACATGAAATTATGAAGTAAGTGATCATGCATAGTTAAGGTAATATAAAAAGGAGCTACATAATCCTTAGCATTTTCAGTGTGCAGACCAAACATAATCATGTATTTTCATCTTGTAAATTTATTACGTCTACATGACATTCTGCATTGGATTCTTGGCAAGCTCAACCAAGGGCATGGGGACTTTAATTTTATTTATTTCATTTTCTAAACTAAAACCTCCAATTTATTTTTCACTTTCCCTAGTTTAAGTTTGTGCTCCTATATTCTCTGTTTTCTTGGTTTGTGTTTCTCTGGTTTCAACTGATTTGGTTTGGGCAGCTTTTGTTTCTTGATAAAAAAAATTGGTGGACCATTTGCAGTATTCATTTGTTTGGGCCTTAAATTATACTTCTGTTGAAGTTCAACCATTATGGATTCGCAGATTCCTTGATAAGCAGACTCTCCCATATTATTTATAATTTCCTCATTACTAAACAGGGACGCTTGCATATAGAGATCTTCTGTAATCCTATCTAGTTAGATCAGGTTCCTAATATTCATCACTAAGGTTGTTTATATCCTCTTCTAACCCCTCATAATTATGCATATAATCTCCTATAAAATTTTATGTTTTAAACGAATCTTGTATTTTTTTATCTTCATTTTTTACTTGTCTCTGTTGGGTCTAGGCGTTAGGATTTCTCCTAAAATATTTTCTAGAAAATGGATCAGGTTTGGATTGGTCTAGTTCCATTCTATAGATTTTGTTAGACAAATATTTGATTGTCTTAGCCATGTCATCCATTTTTTATTTCGTAGACTTCCCAGATCTGGAGGGTCCTGCTTGTTCCCTGAACCATTTAGGTTCTTTGGATCCTGTCTCAACCTTGGATTTTAGTTTACCAGATGATATCATGTTTGATTCGATTTATATGGCATATTCTTACATCCCTATGAGGGTAGATGATCTTATTTACCTTAAAAGTAGGGCGAAGCTAGGCTCAAAATCCCCTACGAAAGTTACCTTAGCTACAGGTTGAGAGGGTTTAACTTCTGTTGGAATATTATGATAAAGTTTGTTAAATATCTATGTAAATTCAAGAACCAACTCAGAATTATTTTTTCTCAATCCCCCGAATTCTGTCAAATAGTAAAGATGGTCTTTCTTTTCTCCCCACTGTCTTAAAACGTCATTTTCTAAATCATCATATGACTGTAGGGATCCTACTGGGAGTCCTCGAAACCAAATTCTTACTTGTCCTGTGAAAGTTTGCACTAAAATCCTTGAGTAAACATCCTCATGCTCAATGCCAAGGAAATCAACGAACTGAAAAAAAAAGGTTATGTTCTATGTGGAAGTTAAATCTCCTTCTCCCGTAAATTTTTGTAATTTCTTCATATAATTTTCCGGTAAATCATGAAGGATGGGGGGAAGCACCAAGGGAGAGTATCTAGTCGCTACTTTGGAAAAACTCCTAGGGGGTGGAAGTTGTCCTTGACCACCTCCTCCTCCACCTCCGATGCCACCTCCTCTAGTAGTAGCCATTGAAAGTCTAGGGGATGAAATTCTGGAGTTAAAAAGAGGGTTTTCAAAAAATTCTAGGGACCGAAGTGGTGACCTTTCAACTTCCTCTGGATGTGGCGAAGGGAAATCTGGAAAATGATCATTAGGAGATGCAAATTCTAGAGGAGGAGGTAAAGGAAGATGTGGATTGGTTTCCTTAGACTTACAAGATGTGTAAATAGGGGAACTGATAGGAGACGAATTAGGGTATAAAGTATGCTCTTCAGGGTTTCAAAGAACTAAAACCTTTACTTCTGGCGAGGATGGGGTAGACAAAAAAATTAACAACAACCAGTATAGAAGAGACTCCTTTGTTCAAACAATTAGGAGTATTAGCAGAGTCAATCTGAAAAAAAAAATTGGGCACAACTTCCTCTAGGTTCTCACGCCTAACCTTGGACTTTCTAGTTGAGTCCTCCACATAGGGTGTTTGTTTAATATTCTTTTCGGGAGTTAGTTCTTCAACCAGAACCGTAGTATTGACTGGTGTAAATTTGGGTTGGTACTTCTTACCTGCTGATGTGGTAGTCGACTTAAGGTATTGGTGCAGACCCCCGAACCCTCAGGTGGAGGTCCATGCAGGATCGATCTAAATATGCCCTTGAGTCTGATTGACTCTTTGATTCCCCCCCAGGGAATATATCATACACTCATGGCATATCCACAGGTCCTTATGAATTGAGCCTGCGTGAACAAACACCAGGCGCCAACCCAAATATCCTTGACCAAAATAAAGTCGCACTCTTCACTAATTTGAGACTTCAGGTCTCGCAATTTCACGATCCCTGTTGTTGAGTTTCTCATCCCTCTACTGTCGAAACCCAAAATGTTGATTCACCGAAATGTTTGGTTGCATCCTCCTCCACAGTCATATCGCGTTTCGCGATTTCAGGAATCCCAGAACAAGGAACCCCTATCTCTTGTCTTCAAAAGTGTTGAAATTTCAAACCCCAATGTGTTCAGCAAAGACTGGCTCCCCTATGGGACTTTTCATCAATTCAGATTTTTAGACTTCGTGTCTTTGTGAATCCTGATGCAAGGCTTCCGACTCTCCAACCTATGAAACCGCGAAACAGTCAACAAAGTTTGACTCCACCAGGCGATGAGTATGCCACCTGTCTTTCCCACTTTCCTCAATCTCTGACACAGATTGTTGCCACCTGTCTCTCAAGCTTTCCAGCTTTCGGGACTTGAACGATCTTCCGATAGCCGTTCATCTACACTCTAGATTTACTAACCCCAATTCACCGAAATGATCTTGACAGCTCAACAGTTACGATCAATGATCCTTGTTGAATCTTGGATCCCACGGGATGGGTTCGTCCAACCCTTATCCAACCTACAACTCCTCTGGATTCTACGGCCCTCGCGACTTCGCGAGTTCTCCATGGAGAATTCTGACCGCTTGCTTCCTTCTTGACAGCTTCTGTGAAATGAGCAAATGTTCTATTACTGGAACTTAACCTCTACGAGATGTTTTCAATCTTTGTCTCCCTTTGGATACTTTCAAAGGTATTGACCCTCCTGATCTTTCTCTTATAACTCAAGTTTCAAAAGGACCCCTGCATGCACTCCTTGTGAAAGACTTTCAAATACTTCTAAGTATTTGATTTCTTTGACTCTGTGCACCTTCTGCAACAACAGTCCTTCAACTCTCCCCTTGGTTGATAAGTTCTAAATTTCAACTAGCCTGCGCACACCTTGCATGGCTTTTGTGATTCACTTGCACTTATTTTGGAATGAAAACAATGATATCTCTCCTGAGCTTTTAGAGATAAACTCTGAACCTTTGTCAACACACTCCTTGTGGATGTTTCGCTGCACTCCTTGTAGGAATTCTCACTCAGGAAGAGAAACAATTGAAACTCATTATATTTCTTTCTCAGACTTCAAACATTCAACATGAAATCCTACATACACACAGTATTAAAGAAAATGCATAATAGAGAGAATAAACAACCATAAGCATACCATTCACCATGTATAAACAAAAAACATCATAACACCATGAAATCTGATTCAAAGCTTCATATATTAATTCAAAGCTCATGTACATGGGTTCTTCTCTACAAATCTCTGCTACAACTCTATGATCATGTTCTATGCTAATGATACAAGTACTCTCTATGATACAAATGCGAGGGTGTCTATATCCGTTTTCCCTCCTGCTCGTAAAACGGTCTAATCTATCATTCAAATCTACCTACTTTCATTAACTATGCATAAATGCCTTTTACATTGACAGATGAGAGTGAATCGCTCACGATCTATTTACAATATGCAAGTATGCTTCCCTTTAACCATTACATTAATGCTTCACAAACATTTCAAAAACATGCACTGGTGGCCTTCCAGCTGTCTTCCGCCTCTTAAGTCATTTGCTTGGCTGGCTGTTTACGATGATCCTGCATCATACTCTCTTTCTTGAAAATTTTCATGAACACTTGTTCATGAGTTCTTGCATGGTCTATCCATGCTTATGAATTTCTGCTTCATCTTCCTGATTGGCATCTTCAACTGAATGTCCCTTCCATTTGACCAAGTATTCAAAATACTCTTTTCTTCTGGTCTTCTTGCTGACTCTCTTGTGAATTATTATTTCCATCTGTGGCTTTTTAGCTACAGGTATTTGTTTGGTATACTGAATCTCTGTCTATTCATTCTCTGCTCCTGCTTTGTAAGGGTACAATTCCACAACATTGAATATCAGTGAAATTCCAATCCCATCGGGTAATTCAATCTCATATGTGTTTTCCCCAAATTTCTTCATGACCTTGCATGGTCCAATATTTTTCATCTTTAGTTTGTTATATGTTCCCCTTGGTAACCTTCCCTTCCTCAGATGTGCAAGCATCATATCACCAACTTCAAATTGAAGTTCTCACCTGTGTTGATCTGCTCTGCGCTTGTACTCTTGGTTTGAACTCTGCAATCATTCCTTAATTTGGTTGTGAAGCTCTTTCATCGCTTCTACAAAGTCCTTTTCACTAGCACTTCTGAATTCAGCTTGCTCCAAATATTTCAATTCAGAAACTCCCCTTGGCTGCATTCCATATACAATTTGGAATGGAATCTTCCCTGTGCTTCTGTTGGATGAATCATTATAAGAAAATTTCGCCTGTGGCGGAATGTGATCCCTTTGACTGTGGTGTTCAGTCACTAGGCTCCTCAACAAATCTCCCAATCTCTTGTTCACGACTTCCGTCTGCCCATCCGTTTTCCCATCTGTATGAGGATGATACATTGAGCTAAAAGACAAACTTGACCCCAACTTCTTCCATAAAGTCCTCCAAAAATGCCCTACGAACTTGGTATCTCGATCCGAAACAATACTCCTTGGCAAGCCATGAATTCTAATGACTTATTTGAAAAACAGGTTCGCAATATGAGTTGCGTCGTTGTTTTTCTAGCATGGTATGAAATGTGCCATCTTTGAAAATCTGTCAACTACCACAAAGATCAAATCACAACCTCTTTGTGTTCTTGGTAGTCCCAATATGAAATCCATGATTACTGCATCCCATGACCTTTATGGTATGGGTAATGGTTGATATAACCCTGTGTTCTGCCTTTTTCATTTTGTGTGAATCCTGCATCTGTCCACAAATTTCTTAACATCTGTCTTCATTCCTGGCCAAAAATATGAGCCATTCAATTTTTAGAACATCTTATCATGATCGAAGTGTCTGACCAATACTCCACTATGTTTTTCCTTTAGCAAATTCTCCCTCATGGAGCATTTTAGAATACATAACTGATTGCCCCTGAATAATAATCCATATTGGATCATATATTCAATCCATTGGCTTATGTCCCTGAGAACTGGATTCCTAGATGCCTCATATGCTTCCTTAAAATCTAGATCATCCCTGTACATCTCTTTGAGGTTATCAAAACCCAAATTTTTTACTCTAAATTCCTACATAAGCAAACATTTCCTGCTCAAAGCATCAACAACTTTGTTAGCAATTCCAAAAATATGCTTAGTTACAAAAGTAAAATTATGCATGAATTCAACCCATTTAGCATGATTTTAGTTCAACTTGTCCTGTTGAGTCGCGAATTGCAAAGCGTGATTATCGTTTTACAAAAAAAACTCCTTAGGAACCAAATAATGTCTCCATTTCTTTAGCGCTTGTATGACTAAATAGAATTCCTTGTCATATGTGGAGTACTTAACCTTTTCTTCATTCAGATTCTCATTGAAGTATGTAATCGGTCTGTCATCTTGGCTCAAGACTGCTCCATTTGCAAACCCACTCGCATCACACTTGACCTGAAATGTCTTGCTAAAATCTGGCAAAACCAAAACTGGTTGCTCTGTGATCTTCTTCTTCGGCAGATTGAAACTCTTCTCTGCTTCCTCTGTCCAGTGAAAATATTTTTTTCTTTTCTTCACCATGTCCATCATCGGTGTGCTAATCCCACTAAAATTTTGGATGAATTTCCAATAGAAACTAGCTAAACCATGGAAGCTTCGAACTTCAAACACACCTTTCGGCGATGGCCAATTCTTAATTGCTTCTACCTTTTCCGGATCCATTTTTAGCTCATTTGCAGAGATAACAAAACTCAAATAAATGAGTTTTGTCCTCATAAATGATGATTTCTTCACATTTATCAGCAATTTCTCTTGTTGTAATATCTTCATCACTATAGCTAAATGCTTCAAGTGTTCTTCTTCTGTCTTGCTGAAAATCAATATATCGTCAAGATATACAATGACAAATTTCCCGATGAACTCCTTTAGGAATTCATTCATCAATCTCATGAAAGTATTGGGTGCATTCGTTAAACTAAATGGCATAACAAGCCATTCATATAGCCCCTCATTCATCTTGAATGTTGTCTTCCATTCATCACCTTCTCTCATTCGAATCTGATGATACCTGCTTTTCAAATCAATCTTTGAAAAAAATCTTGCTCCACTTAAGCAATCCATCAAGTCATCCATCATTGGTAATGGAAATCTATATCTGATGGTAATCTTATTGATCGCTCTTGAGTCTGTACACATTCTCCAACCTCCATCTTTCTTTGGGATGAGCATTGTTGGAACAACACATGGACTCAAGCTCCCCCTAACCAATCCTTTGTCCATTAAGTCCTGGACTTGTCTCTTAACTTCTTCATTCTTCTATGGCGTCAATATGTATGTGGCTTTGTTTGGCAAACTGGCTCCAGGTATAAGATCAATGTGATGGCTTATATTCTTGATCGGTGGCAACAAACAAGGTAGTTCATCCACTACTATATTAGAGAACTCTTACAACAACTTCTAGATTTATTCTAGTAAATCATCCACTCTTGTACTGGTCAAAACAATTCTAGGCTTCTTGACCAAAATAAATTGTGTGTCTTCCTTCTTATTAACCTCCTTAAGAAGTTTCTTCCCACTCATGAGAAGTATAGTGTTGCTCATCTCTGATTTCACTTCTTTGTCCTTAATCGGAAACAACATGTGTGTCCTCCCATTTTTCTCCAGGGTGTACGTGTTCTTCCTCCCATCATGAACTACATTCCTGTCATATTTCCATGGTCTACCCAGCAATAGATGACAAACATCCATGGGAATGACATCACATAATATTTCATCCTTATAACCCCCTATTTTAAATTCAACTAAACATTGTTTACTGACATTTACCTGATGTCATTTTTGTAGCCACAAAACTCTGTATGGCCTTGGATGTTCAACAGTCTTTAGATCCAGCTTTTCTACCATCTCCGTAGATACAAGATTGTCAGTGCTACCGCTGTCCACTATGACTTTGCATACCCTGTCTTTTTTTTTGCAAGTTGTCTGAAATAGTCTGTTCCTTTGGGCTGGGTTCTCTGCCTCTTTCTGTAGCATTAAGAGAACTTTCCTCATCATCAAGGATCTTCTTCCCTCAGAATATTCTACCTCAACATTCCATCCTTGAGATTCGACAATGTGAGTCTCACCACCATCCTTCTTTCTGTCTGGACACTCATAAGATTTATGTCCATTTTTCCCACAAACAAAACATTTCACTTCACCTCCTTGGCCTCTTCCTCTTCCTCTGGCTCAAGGAAAAGTATTTCTATCAGCATACTGCCCTCTCTGTGAGCTTCCTCCTCTCTCAGGTTGAGTTTGAGGTTTCTTCCCCTCTTCTTTAGGCTTCTGAGTCCTGTCTTGGACAATTGTTTTGCCTCTGGCTTGACTTCTATCTTGAACTCTTTGACCTTTATTTTGGCTTAGCTTCTCTTCAGCTTTCAGATCCATCTGATAAGCATCTTCTACAGTTCGAATGATCATCATGCTCATCTCATCTTGGATGTCATATCTCATACCATTCATGTATCTGGAAACTTTTTCATCATCGCTTTCCCGATGACCTGCTCTGATGTTTCTTGTAGAATACCTCAGTGTATTCTTTCACTGACATCAACTTCTATCTCAAATTCTGCATCCTCCAAAACAGAGTGATTTGATAATCCTTAGGTAGGAATTTGGCTTTCATTTTCGCAACCATTCTATCCCAACTTTTGATTTTATGCTTTCCTTTGCAACGTCTGTTAGCCTGTAGTTCATCCCACCATAGTGTTGCATGCCCTTTAAGTACTATGATGGCATGTTTGAATTTCTTATCTTCCTCAACATCCTCATAGTCGAAGTATTTATCCAGAGTTCTAATCCAGTCTAGAAGCTCTCCAACATCCAGGTTTCCTTCATATACTGGAATTTCCATTTTTTCTCTAGCACCTATCCTAACAACAACCCTGAATAGGCGTTCATCCGCAACATCTTCGACTACAACTTCTTCTTCATGTCTGACTTCATTTTCACTGTCAACCTCACTAATATCCCCAATGTTGATTGTGCACCTTTATACTGTCTCCATGGCATCAAGCCTAGCACGTAATTCGCGCATTTCCCTTTCCACTGCTGGATCAGGTATTGGTCTGTCTCTTCTTTTTGGAAGCATGGTTGTAAAATGTTCCTCTTCTCTCCACTACAGGAAGTAAATAACTTTTTCTGTGCTCTGATACCACTTGGTGCAGACCCCCGAACCCTCGAGTTGAGGTCCACATAGGATCGATCTAAATCTTCCCTTGATCCTGATTGACTCTTTGATATCCCCCTGGGGAATATTTCATACACTCATGGCGTATCCACAGGTTCTTATGAATTGAGCCTACGTGAATAAACACCAGGTGCCAACCCAAATATTCTTGAACAAAATAAAGTCATGCCCTTCGCTAATTCGGGACTTCGAGTCTCATAATTTATCTATCCCTGTTGTCACGTTTCTTAGACCTCTACTGTCGAAACCCAAAATGTTGATTCACCAAAATGTTTGGTCATGTCCTCCTCCACAGCCGTATCGCATTTCGTGATTTTGGGAATCCTAGAACAAGGAACCCCTATCTCTTGTCTTCGAAAGTGCTGAAATGTCTAACCCTGATGTGTTCAGCAAAGACTAGCTCCCCTATGGGACTTTTCATCGATTCAGAGTTTCAAACTTTGCGTCTTCGCGAAATCTGATGAAAGGATTCTGAATCTCCAACCTACAAAACCGCAAAATAGTCAACAAAGTTTGACTCCACCTGGCGACGAGTACGCCACCTATCTTTCCCACTTTTCTCAATTTCTGACACGAATTCTTGCCACCTGTCTCTCAATCTTCCGGCTTTTAGGACTTAAACGATCTTCCGACAGCCATTCATCTGCACTCCAGATTTACAAACCCCGATTCACCGAAATGATCTTGACAGCTCAACAGTTACGATCAACGATTGTTGTTGAAACCTGGATCCCACGGGATGGGTTCGTCCAACCCTTATCCAACCTGTAACTCCTCTAGATTCTACAGCCCTCGCTACTTCACAAGTTCTCCATGGAGAATTTCGACCACTTGCTTCCTTTTTGACAGCTTCTGTGAAATGAACAAATGTTCTTTCACTGGAACTTAACCTCTGCGAGACATTTCCAATGTCCATCTCCCTTTGGATAATTTCAAAGGTACTCACCCTCCTAATATTTCTCTTGCAACTCAAGTCTCAAAAGGACCCCTATGCACACTCCTTGTGGCAGACTCTCAAATACTTCTAAGTATTTGATTTCTTCGACTTTGTGCACCTTCTGCAACAACAATCCTTCAACTCTCCCCTTGGTTGATAAGTTCTAACTTTCAACCAGCCTGTGCACACATTTCACGGCTTCTATGCTTCACTTTCACTTATGTTGGAATGAGAACAACGATATCTCAATTGATCTTTTAGAGATAAACTCTAAACCTTTGTCAACTCACTCCTTGCAGACGTTTCGCTGCACTCCTTGCAGGAATTCTCACTCAGGAAGAGAAACAATTGAAACTCATTCTCTTTCTCTCTCAGACTTCAAACATTCAACATGAAATCCTACATACACACAGTATTAAATAAAATTCATAAGAGAGAGAATAAACAACCATAAGAATACCATTCACCATGTATAAACATAAAACATCATAACACCATGAAATCTGATTCAAAGCTTCACATATTAATTCAAAACTCCTGTACATGGGTTCTTCTCTACAACTCTCTGCTAAAGCTCTATGCTCATGTTCTATGCTAATGATACAACTACTCTCTATGATACAAATGTGAGGGTGTCTATATCTGTTTATCCTCTTGCTCCTAAAACTGTCTAATTTATCATTCAAATCTACCTACTTTCATTAACTATGCATAAATTCCTTTTACATTGACAGATGAGAGTGAATCGCTCATGATTTTTTTACAATATGCAAGTACACTTCCCTTTAACCATTACATTAATGCTTCACAAACATTTCAAAAACGTGCGCTGGTGGCCTTCCAACTGTCTTCCACCTCTTAAGTCGTTTTCTTGGATGTCTGTTTATGATGCTCCTGCATCAGGTATCCCTTTGGTTTCAACAAAATTTTGAGATCTGATACAGAGGTGGTCTAGTTATTGTCTGGGTTCTTTCTGGTATTCTTTCGACTGAATGCCAGTTTATCTGTGGTGGAGTCTCCAAGTCAAAGATAAAAATAGCCTTAATTCTGTATTGAATCTTTGTTCACTATCAAAGAGAGAATCTTACCTTGTCGCTTTCCCAGGGAAAAATAACTTCGTTTCTCCATCCTCGGAAATGGCACCAAAAAGATGTTGGTCATGAGATTAAACTTAAGGCTCAAAGGATAATGTCAGGCATCAAGAAAGTTTATGAGATTTTTTTTTTAAAGTGTTTTTTCTACCTTAGTTGTATGATAAAAATTCCTTAAATGAAATTAACAGTGTGGCAGCACATAGGCCGTATTTTGTGTCCGAGTCGAAATTAAAATATCAAATGGTATGAAAGAAAATGCAAAATTGTCAAACAAAGCAAGGCATCAATTACTAAAGAATCTCACCCTATTGTAGTAGAAATAAATAGATATTGTAACCTTGAATAAAGTGTAAAATACTGTAATCCACACAGCTTGCAGGTCTTGATTTACTCACAGTAAATACAAAGGAAAAGTTGCTTTCTTAACAAATTACTGATGCAATACGATTATAGTAGTTGTTGTAATAAATTGGAATCATACATTTATCAAGGAAATACTTAAATAAATGTTGAGATATGGAAAACACAGAAGAAATACATAACCTAGATTAAACAAAACTTGGAATCCCTCTATGCACTTGTATTAATACTCAATAAGGATGAGTTTTCTTTGTTACAATCAGAAAGAAGCATCTTGTAATAAGTCTTCAATCTATGTATTTATACAAAATGGTCTCAACTCAAAATGGCTGGACTTCTCATAATTAAAAATGGTAAATATCATAAATGAGAAAATAGGGCATAGATAACAGTGAGCTTTGTTGGCAGTCTTTTCATCTATTGGCCGAAACCTTTATGTCTTCTGATCTTCTTGATGTTCTGAAACAACGTCTTGGTCATCATAGCTCTGTTTCCATTTGTCCTTTCATTGATAACCAATCATGTAATAACACTCCCTTACTTGTTTCCAGATGTGCTTTCCTTTTCATATTCGATGCATTGGATACATCTACTTACTAATTTCACTACCATCCATGAAGGCTCAGTTTCTTGATTGGACTCGAAAGTGTATAAATTTATTTCTATCTGAGGAAAATTTTCCATCTGTGTTTTGGAAATTTAAGAAGATGACTTGTTGATCTGGTGACAGAGTTTGGACTCTATCCAGTACTTCCTCGTATGACCTAGATCCCCTGAATACTTCATCCTGTGGGGAAATCTCGTGCACATACCTCTTTAAGTTGTATTGAGCTAGGTGATTTTCCATGATCTTCTGTGGATCGTTCCTTTTAAACTCAATGTCAACTAACTTGACATCTTCTAGGGCCACAACCTCTACTTTAGAATGGTTGAAGTCTAACAACGAAAACATACCAACCTGAAGAGGGAAGGCTAACCATACATTTTTCTGGGCCACTTTTAATTCCTTGTTGATGCCCCCTGTCATGGTTTGATAAGACACTTCTTGTCATACTAGCCAGTCTAGTAAAAACTTTGGGAGAGCATGGGGAGGGGGGGGGGACCGAGCACTCGAAAACTTTGATGTAGGAAAAATTTTCTTTGATGTACCAGTCTACTATTTTTCCCAGGTTTCCTATTATTCTTCTTGAAATTCTGGGAGGTGGGAAACCGTATAAGGTGATATGAACAGACGCCACTAAATAATGGAAGATTTCATAGAAGAAATATCTGTCTTTATCTTCCCATAGCTTGGAATTATATAAATGGATAGGTTCAACATTGGTCGGGGTCCATTTCACGTTCATCAAAGGGAAGGGAATCATAAATAAAATAGCATCCATGATGTATGCAGACATATAGAAAGGGACAGGTTTCCCTTTGTAATTTTCTAGTTGGTACTATATGATTTCCCTAGCCAGGTTGTCTGATAACATATTGGCCCAGTTGAAAGAGTAGACCTTGGCCACTTCGTGCATAATTGGTACCCATGCCAACGGGAAGTGAGTGGAGATATTCTTCCCAAATATCCTACATAGCATCATATCCACATAAATCATATGGGATTCTAATGACACTGTGGCATATATGCCGTGAGTGTCGGCTCTGAATTTCTCTGGGTGCCCCCACCAGTCCTTGATTAATTCAAGGTGAATTTTCCCTAAATGTGTGCACTCTTGTTTCTCAAATTCTATTATGAATGCAGTGTTGTAACTATATTTAAAAACAAGGGATATTTTATACATTAATTGTATATGTTCTGGTCGAAAAGACCCAACAATGACCTTCTATGAGTTGTAAATGCTCCTGGTTGAAATGTCGACGTTTTCTAGGGCCCAATCTATCATGTCGTTATACGTCATGAGCCTCAGTCATGTGACTATTTTGTGTAGCTATGATTGAGCTATATCCCTGAGAATAGTTGCATGGGTTTCACTCACTTTGTCTCCTGAATCCTATGGGTAGTTTATAATCTCGTGTTCTAGAATATCAAACACCTAGTCCATGATTTTACAATATCTATGGCTCTCGGTGAGGTGTCTGACAGAACATTTGTGTTTTGATTTGCACTTTCACTAGCTTCTTTGGCCATATTTCGTGGTGCCTTGATATTGATGAAATCAGGATTGGGTATCCTCTTACAAGGGAATTCGTGAGATTCTCAGTTGGGTAAAAATTGCTATTCTGTGAGAATGAAAATGAAATTCAAAATCAAATGTTCTCATTCACCTCAAGCGTATTGATTCAGGAATACCTATTCTAACGATAAACTGATTTACCTTAATGAGAAAATCTAGGTGGTGATCTGCAATCTATATTTAAATCATTTCCATTGATTTGTGATTAATGCCATTAATATCGACGGTTTGCAATCGGGGACTTGGATGAAATAGGTTTGAAATTTCCCGAATCACGAATTCGTGAAAAATTAATTGTGAGATAATCTTGTTTAAAACATTAATTAATTGTGTTTGTCTTTAAGTATTTTTGGGTATTTGGACTTAGGGATTTCAACAGTATCTTGAGATAGAATCCATGAAACCTGAATTTGAAAAATGATTAATCATTAGATAACTATCTTTTAGTTTTAATTAACCTTGTTTAAATTTGAAATGTTTCGGAAGTTAGGATTTCAGGATTTCAGAATGCAATGGATGGTAAAGATCCACCATCTGAAGTGCGAAGTTGTTAACTAAATTTTAATCAATATTAACTTAACTAATTGAGATTCAATATTTTGGCATTTTGCTTCTTCGTGGATTAGAAAGTTAGCTTTTTATTATATTTCCCAAAGGGGTATTACCTGTAGGGTTATGTCGAGGGTGATGTTATTTGGATGACGTGTTGAGACCAGAGGTTTCCACATGTCAACCCAAGTAAGACTAAAAAAGGTACACTTGTACCATGACTCGTGTTCTTTAAAAGTTTGTGGACTAGTGATAACAGATACTTTTAGGTGTTGGGACTTCAACTGTGAAGACTTGTCACAATACCTGAAGCTTGAAACTCCAAAGAGACCTTTAGTGATCTGACTCTTTAACAATCAGGTTGCTCCAAAACTCAGGGAAAAAGGGAATCATTCGATCAACAAGGAAAATTTATCGGTGGTGGACATCATGCATGCTTTATGACTAGAAGTAAATTTGATTTAAACATTTGAAATCCGACTTCTAAGTCATTATAAAAAGGATGAAGTTTGAGAAAGTAAATCTCAAGGCTTAGGATTTATATGTCTTACAACACCCCACATGATTTTTCATGTCCATAAAATCCTCACGCACATACTATGGAAAACAAGTGGTATAAAAACCCACGCCTTCTAAGAGGTGAGTCCACACTTTCAAGAGAAATACTAGGGGTCCTTCCCCACCAACAGAGTGGTTTTTCAACCACTTTGAATCAATGATCCAAAAGTGGTGACATTGAAACAACCTAAGGCCAACTATACAAAGCAACACTCCAATAAAAATACCTAAGATAAACATCACAAGCAAACGAATTTTCCAAATCTTCAACCTAGGTGGATGAGGTACTGAGTCCAAAGAAATGAAAAATTGGAAAGGGACCTTATGGATGAAGTCATGGGTTGATTAAGTCATGTGGACCAATGAATGAAGGAGTGAGAAGAAGTTACCTTGAAATACACTAACTAGACTTATCTGGTGCAAGTACCCACGCTTTGCAGGGAACCCTCTAGCAGTACTGAAAAGTGTGACATGAAATCTGCCCCAGGTACCACGATACACCCCTGTAGTCAGCTATGATATCCCTCAGAAAGGACACTAGGGTCACCAGCTCATAGTCAACATCTAAGGGTAGAGTCGACAGTTAGGATAAATTGTATGGGAAGGGTAGCTAAGCTAGAAACCTCGAAAGCACCACCTCTCATAGAGGTATGGGTACTAGTGAAATCCCCAATATACGATATCTCCACTATGCTTATTAAAGCTTCAAAGGGGAAATAGCCTCGACTCTCCTTCACACGACCTCATGTTTAGATCCTATGTTAGAATAGGCTCCCGACTATAGTTATACAAAAATTTGATTTTATATTCTCCCTATCTCAGACTCCTATGTTTGTTTTGCAACCTTGGAGAGTTATATCTCCAATCCTAGTCCAAGGCCCTAACGCTAAACTTGTTTGTGAACCCTAGAAACAAAGTATAGTACATTTTAAGCTTAACGTTCATTTTAGTGGTTGTTTTTACTTAAAGCATATGGAGGAGCAACTGATGTTGTTTGAGACTCTTACAAAAATGAAACTTATAAGAACACCGACAAAGAAAAATTTACCATAATTCTTCAAATGAAAAATATTATCTCAAAGAAAATGCATGAACAATCCTTCAAACCTTGAAATGCATTTTTTCCCCCTTTTTGATGCAAAATGCACAATGCAAATTTCAAGAGAAATAAAAGGATTTTTTTTTCTTATTTTTCTTTTGAAATTTCTTTAAGATGAGAAGAAAACGAAAACCTATGCTACTATTTGGGGTTTGTTATTTCTGCAGATAAGTTGAGGATGGATCCGGATAAGGTGGAGATAATCAAGAATTGGCCATCACCAAAGAATATCTTTGAGGTGAGAAGTTTTCATGGATTGGCTAGTTTCTACCAAAAGTTAATTAGGAATTTTAGTGGAATTAGTGCATCGATGATGGACACAGTGAAGAAGATACACAAATATTTTCACTAGACAGAAGAATCCAAAAAGAGTTTTAATTTGTTGAAAAGGAAAATCATGGAACAACCAATCCTGGTGTTGCATGATTTCCAAAAGACATTTCAAGTGAAATGCGATGCAAGTGGATTTGCAATAGGGGCATTTTTGAGTCAAGAAGACAGACCGATAGCATACTTCAACGAGAAGTTGAATGAAGCGAAAGTAAAATACTCCATGTATGACAAGGAGTTCTATGCTATTATTCAAGCACTGAAGAAATGGAGACATTACTTAATTCCTAAAGAGTTTGTCTTATACAGTGATAATCATGCATTGCAATTTGTGACTCAACAGGAGAAGTTGAATCAAAGACATGTAAAATGGATTGAATATATGCAAAATTTCACTTTTGTGATTAAACATATTTATGGTATTGCTATCAAAGTTGTTGATGCTTTGAGCAGGAAGTGTTTTCTATTGTAGGAGTTCAGTGTCAAAACGTTGGGTTTTGATGATCTCAAGGAGATGTGTCAAGATGATCCAGATTTTAAAGAGGCGTATGAAGCAGCTGAGAATCCAATTCTCAGAGATAGAAGCCAATGGGCAGAATACATGATCCAGGAAGGATTACTGTTTAAAGGCAATCAACTTTGTATTCCAAAATTCTCCATGAGGGAGAATTTGCTGAAGGAGAAACACAGTGGAGGATTGGCCAGACATTTCAGTCATGACAAGACATTCACAAAGTTGAATGAGTCATATTTTTGGCCAGGATTGCGAGAAGACGTCAAAATATTTGTAGACAGATGTAGAATTTGTCAACATTAAGAAGGAAAGAGGCAGAATGCAGGTTTTTATCAACCATTGCCCATACCTGAGAGGCTGTGGGATGCAGTCAGCATGGAATTCATATTGGGGTTGCCAAGAACACAAAGAGGGTTTGACTCAATCTTTGTGGTGGTGGATAGATTTTCCAAAATGGCACATTTCATTCCATGTCAGAAAACCAGTGACACAACTCACATTGCGAACCTGTTTTTCAAAGAAGTCATTCGACTTCACAGCTTACCAAGGAGCATAGTTTCAGATCGAGACACCAAGTTCGTGGGACACTTCTGGAGGACCTTATGGAAAAATCTGGGAACAAAATTATCGTTCAGTTCAACTTATCATCCTCGGACAGATGGATAGACTGAAGTTGTGAACAGAAGTTTGGGAGACTTGCTAAGGAGGTTGGTGACAGAACACCACAGTCACTGGGACAATATTTTTCCATAGGCAGAATTTGCATATAATGACTCAATAAATAGAAGCATAGGACAGAGTCCATTTCAAATTTTCTATGGAATGAAGCTAAGAGGAATTTCTGAGTTGAGAGATTCAGAACAGATTGCAACTAGGAGTGCTACTGTAGAATATTTCGTAGAAGCGATGAAGGAAATTCACAGCCAGGTGAAGGAGCGATTGCAGAACTCGAGCCAAGAGTATAAGCACATAGCAGATCAACACAGGAGACAACTTCAATTTGTGGTTGGTGATTTGATTCTAGCACATATAAAAAAAATAAAGATGAATAATATCGGACCATGTAAGGTCTTGAATAATTTTGGGGCAAATGCTTATTAGATTGAATTACCTGATAGAATCAGAATTTCTCCGATATTCAATGTCTCAGATTTGTACCCCTATAAAGCTGAGGAAGCAGAAGAAGGAAATGAACAGCTAAATGTTCAGTGGAAAAAACAAATGACAGATGCATAAAAGCCACAGATGGAGCACATACTGGATAAAAGAGTTGGTAAGAGGACCAGGCAGAAACAATACTTTGAATACTTGGTCAAGTGGAAGGGCCATCCAGTTGAATATGCCAGCTGGGAGAATGAATCCGAAATACAAAAGCATGGACAGACCATGCACGAGCTCATGGATAGGAGCCCATGAAAATTTTCAAGTGAGGGAGTATGATGCAGGAGCATCGTAAGGGCGTGCAAGCATAGCCAGCAGCGAGCTAGCGTGGAGATAAGAGATAGATGGAAAAGCACCGAGCACATTTTTTTGAAAATGTTTTGAAATATTAATGAAGTCATTAAGTGGAGGCATGATTGTATTATTGTAAAAGGCCCTTGAGCGATCTGCTCTCGCCCATAGTAGATAGGAGCCTTTATGTGTAATGAATGTAGGTAGATAGAATTTAATGCTTAGATTAGACAGTTTTAGAGTGCAAGATGGAAACGAGATATAGACACACTCGTTGTATAATTGTATTATTATTATTAAGATGAGAGCATAGAGCGGAGAAGAGAAGAAGCAGAGAGTTGTATAGAAGAATTCCATGTACAAAAGTTTTGGATTAATACAAAAAGCCTTGATTCAGACTCATGGTTCTCATATATTCTCTACATGTTCATTGTTGAATGTTATGCTCATGAATGTTTTACTCTTTCTGTCATGCATTTGCTATTTATGTTGTGTATGAATGATTTCTTGTTAAATGTCTAAAATTTGAGAGAGAGGGAGAGAGTAAGGGAAATGAGTTTCAATTGTTTCTCTATCTGAGCAAGAGTTCCTGCAAGGAGTGCAGTTGAATTGTCCGCAAGGAGTGCATTGACAAGAGTTCAGAGTTTTATCTATGAAATATCAGATAGGATATATTTTGTTCTCATTTCCTCAGAAGTGCAGTTAGGCACAGGAGCCGTGCAAAGTGTGCGTAGGCCGAGAGTAGTTTCAGGGTTTGTAAGACCTGGAAAATTGTTGAAGGACTACTGCTGCAGGGAGTGCGCAGAGTCGAAGGACTTCAATTCTTTGAAGTAATTGAAGAATTTTTTGCAAGGAGTGCGTGCAGGAGTCTTCTTTAAGACACGGAGTTGGAGAAAGCTCAGGAGGGATAGATTCTTCGAAGTTATTGAAGAAAACCTCAAAAGAGTTAGTTCCTTCAAGTGTGGAAAGGAGGCATCACAAGTTTATGTTGCAGGTGGTTAGGTTCTGTGGAAAACCACTTTATCAAATTTGGAGAAGTTCTCAAAAGGGAGAACAGACGGTCAGAATTCTCCGTGGAGAATTCATGAAATCCCACGAGTTGTCAGATCTCCCAGAGGAGCAAGGAGGTTACGGTGGTCATTTTTCTGCAAGCGAAATCTCAGGAGAGAGAGGGATGTAGATTCACGCCAATGAGGACCATTGGATCTACTCGCAAAATTCTATTTCTGGGTTTCATGGGTGGAAAGACCGAAACTTTTTCATTTGGATTCGCAAAACTATGAAGTCCGAAACCTCGACAAGGTGGAAATTTTTGTAGTGGGGCCCAGTACTTGGACACGTGTTAGAGTCCAATAATTTTGGAATTTTGGGGTTTCGTGAGCAGGAGAAACGGAGGCCTTGTAGTGAGATTCACAAACACGTGAAAGGTGAAGTCCCGAAGGGGCGAAGAAACATGTGTGTGGGGCCAGCTATCGGTGATGTGTATCAGGGTTCGGTGTTTCGTTGTTTCGGAGGATAGAAGGTTGCGACTTTTGTCCCAGAAGTCCCGAAGTCACGAGTTGCGATAAGGTTGATGATGAGTTCACGATCTCGAAACTTCAGGTGTCGGGGATACCAAGGAGGCATCGCTTGAGGAGTGAAATCGTGAAGTGTGAAGATAGCACAAGGGACACGTAACATAATCGCATTGTGGGCCGTGGAAGAAACGAGTGGATGCGTGTTGTCCATTGAAAGAAGTCAATACCCTGTTGACCTCTTGTGCCTCAGGGATTCACGAGACAAGAACCGAGAGTTCAACATCGAAACTCACGAAGCGGCGAGAAGCGAAAAGTGATAGAGTTAGGCCTAGCCGGTGGTCACATGTGAAGGGCACTAACAAGAGAAGGAGCATACCCATATTGGCATTTCGGGTATCGCGATATTTGGAAGAAAGAGTTGGGAGTTTCAACTCACGAACTCATGAGTGGTGAGTTGTGACAAGTACTTAGGCACATCGGAAGTTCGGGTCTCGGAAGGTGGAGAGTTGAAGATTTGGGAGGAGAAGTTGTGAACTCCGAGGTCCCAAAATCGTGAGAAACACGACCACATCGTTTGGTCAAAAGGAGGTGGGAATTGAGGTTTCGTGTTCGATCGCGTGAGATCAATTTGCAAGGACCTGTGGAGAAGAATCATTTTGTGTTTGTTGGATTCCCCGAAGAGGAATCAAAGAGTCAATCCGACTCAAGGAGAGGAAGTAGAGCGATCATGTAGCAGATTGTCGACCTGAGGGCCGATAGGGTCGGCGTCTGTGTCATATTTTATTATTAAAATTCAAAAATACAATTCTCATATACATTTCTTGGCCATGGCCACACATTATATCTACATTAAGCATTAATTAAAGTGGGGATTTTACATCATTTTTCCACCAAGTGAGAGAGGCTAAGTAGGAGAATCAAGGAGCTTGGGGATAGGAGTATGGTAATGATGTCTCAAGGTATTTACTTTTTGTACTATTCCATTATTTATAATATAGATCTAAGGTTTTTTTCCCCTCAAAGGATTTTTTTGTGCATGTTTATTTATTTCATGTTCAAATATTGGTAGTGTTGGAATTCTTGGGCTCGCCCGGGTTCTACCTTAGGTTTATAGTAAAACCCTACAAACCATCGACCCTTTTGGAGACTAGAAGGAAAAAATGAGCACATAGTGAAAAATGAAGTCTCACTCGAGATGGATTATGGGTGACTGCGGGACCCAAATGTATGCATTTAGGGAAGAGATGGTGCTCATAAGGATGTTAGGCATCCATTATGCTTCATATATATCATTCTACCATACCATCATTTAGATGTACCATTCATTTAACATTTAACATTCATTCTACAGAAAATAACATGACTAATCTACTGTGCGTTGTAATTTAAGTATAACATATTCATTCATTCATTCATCATAAAATAAATAACATCACCATTCCACACATTGACACAACATTTTACCTTGGTTCACCCCCTTGGGATATGCCAACAAATATCTGGATTATTTATTATTCATATTCAAGTCCTTGCGCTACGTGCATTACATCAAAAGTATGGTGCATAGGTGAGGCTTATCAGTGTCACACCAAGCTCCACAACTTGCGACTTGACCCTCAATTACAATCAATAAGTCTCCAAAATTGATTCAACACTAGCTACACAACTCTCAACCAAAATGTAATGGTTGTGAATCAAAACTCATCAAAACCATACCATCACATATATGATTGCCTCAATTCTTACAATACATATTTATACTACCAAAATGGGTTAAAAACACTACAACAAGGACCCAAAACCCTAACCCCAAGTGGATTAGGTTTGTCCACATTAAAACCTCTTGTGCACATCTATTTCTTGATCCAAATTTTTCCTCATTTTGATGTCCTTCTTTATTCATTTTCCTTTCCTCTTCCTCACACTTCTTTTACCTATTTCTCGACGTTATACTTTCCTTTCATTCTGGCATGTTGTATTTCCTAGAATTTTGACACACGCTCCATTTGTGGTCCCATTTATAACTTTATTCCAAATTTGTTGTACATTTCCCAAAAATATCTTGAAATAGACTGCTCCAACATGCCCCAAACACTTACTTGTGGATCATCCCAAGCCACTCAGGTAGTGTTTGCATGTTTGAAAGACTTCTCCAACTCTTGGAATCTACCTGAAATCTCTTCAGTGTGAGTCTTCACGTGTGCACTCTTCTCTGTAACAAACTCCATAGTTTGTGGTTTGATATGATCCTTCAGTATTTATTTAGCCTCAAACCTAAGGTTTTCAATTTGTTCCTTGGATTCATCCATCTCTATCAACATCTTCTCTACACCTTCCTGCAATGGCTCCAACTGAGCCTGCCTCAACTTCTTTTCTTCTTGTACATTTTTCAATCCCATCTACAAGTTATTTATCTCCCGCATGCTCCTCAACCTTTTCTATATGTTCATTTCCTTATTATTTTGCTTCAAATCTTGCAAAGTTGTGTTGACTCCTTCTTCCTTTTGTTCCAACTCCTAAAAATCTTCTTCCTCCTATAGATTTGTCCATATTTGTGCACTTTTGTCTTATAACTCTGTAACTTCCTTGATACTCTGCATCATGTTCTCCATGTTCCCTTCAACCTCCTACTCTCTTTGTGATATAAATTTTGGCAGTGTTGTTGGATATAAGAGTGCCATCAAGTCTATGATATGGCTCTCATAGTTCTCCATGGCTTTTTCTATCATTCCAATATTTTCCTCTGTCCACAAATGTGCCCCTTCTTGCATGCTATCTGGAACTAACTTGAATACTTATTATACACGCTTCTATATCTGGCCCATGTGTTGTTTCACTTCTTCCTTCTCAACCTGCACCTTGTTGAGAGTTATCTTCAGTGTGTCATTTAGTGCCTTAGACATTTTTAATCCTATCGCTTCTGCACATGCCCTTGATTGAATATCTTGTGCTACATTAACTTGTAGTTTATACAACACTTTAGTGGGGATCTTGGCCAATGCCAAGTCCAAGTGGTCGATATACTTCAACTATTTCTGTGTTGTCCCCTCATCCATATGTAGCATGTTCTAAGTGATATATAAATTCTCACTTCCTATATTTTGGACCATCTCTTGTGCTAGGATTGTATCTTCTTGATCATTATTTTGTGGTTGGGCCTTATGTTACACCTTCTACTACGTTGCATTTAGTTTTATTTGTTCCAAAGTCTCCTTAACTTATGATAGCTTATTTATGATTTATTCCCTTTTCTTTTCCAGGTCATACCATGCCTTTGTTGCATGATCATGTACTTTCTCAGCAATAATATTTGCTTCATCCTCTATCAATGTTAACTATGGAATTCTCTTGTGTGCCTTTATCTTCTTTGTCTGGCTTGCTTCCTATAACGCTTTCCACTTCATTGACAGAGTGTATGTCTACGCTGGTACTTCCATGTCAGGTACATCATCTCCTCCGAGTTCTTCCTATGTGGGAATATTCTTATCCTTGTGTACTTACCCATTGGTCACTTCAACGTTATCCTTCTCCTACGTTGATGGATTTTGAATATTTCTCTTCTATATAGGTTTTCTCACTATCATGATCCCTCCAATTTCATTTTCATGCTCTGCCACCTTTCTCGTAATGGATGTTGGACTGTTGGATTTCTGCGATGTGCCAACTTATACTGGCTACTTTCCTTTTTTTCTCTTCTTTAAAACCAATAATACTTTCCATTCATCTGAATAGTCTTTCATGGCCACTTGAACCTCCTCTCATGTAGCACAATACCCTATCTAGATCCAATTTGTATTTGGATCTTTGTTTTCCTAAATCCACACATTGTCTTGACACCTAAAAATTAGTTATGTTCTTGTGTTCTTCCACCACTTTAGGTGGTATCCTCCATGTCTCATCTACCTTCTCCTGTATTTCATCAAAATACATTGCAAATGTGCTATAATTAGCCTTCCTTGTATTTGAATATGATATGTGCCACAAATTTGTGTATTTTGTTGTGCGACACTTTCCAATACTTTGCAAAAATAAACTTTATTTGGGGTGTCCCCAAACCACCAAATATATGAGTATAATCAAGCAAGAATAATGGAACTTTGTGCCTAATTATTGTGCATATTTGCAATCATCCAAAAATAAATTCAGTAAGTATGGACTCTATCTAAGTAAAGTCCCTTTCACGCACTACACAAATGTTGCTATGACTCATGCTTGTGTTTCTTCCTTGGGACATTTCCTCAACAATTTGCATGTCATTAACTTATTTTCCAATATTTTTGTGGGTTTGTTGATCCTGTTGATTATGATTCCCCAGGACCATCTCTCTGTTCCATATGTCTTCTTCATCTCCTATGTCAGGGCCTTCTCCTTAGTTTTTTCATCCATATATCGTTCTTAATTCTCTAAATCAATAGGCATATTTTTTATTGTTGCAATTAGATCAACATCAATTGAGAATGGTATATCCATCCATAAAACACCTCCATGCACCAAGGCTAGTAATGGTTTGAAGCAGTTGTTCACATCTTTACCCCTTCCAAAGTGTAGGATTTCTAATAAATTCAATATGCCTGTATTATAAAACCCTGTAATCCATTGTTTTTTTTCTAATATTGGAACTCTTGACAAACTTATCCCTTTTCTTTCCATATATACATGTGTCTCAAACTAGGGGAACTTGTCCCTTTTTGCAATGTCGTGGTCTATGTATTTCAATTTCTCCATGTGTTTTAAAATTCCAGGTAGGATTGTAACTCCTTCAGGTATGAACAGTAGGTCTATTGTAACTTATGTTTGTTTGTGCAATGAACTATGCACTGGATGTTTCACCTTCCTCTTTTTTTTCACGGTGGATGGAATTGCTTCTTAGTGCACATCCTCTTCTTCCTGTGCATCATAATTTGGTTGTCCTATGAGATCCTCGACCTATACCTATTATTTTGTTTGCGGTGTTGTCTCTATGACAAGTTACTGTATCAGTTCTTCCTATGCCCTAGGCTCATATGACTTTGTTCTTTTCTTACCTTCCCCATTTTTCTATTGTGGCACTCTCAAACGCAACTTCTGTGTACATTTTTTTTCTTCAGTAGGGTTTTGTTCTTCATCCCTTGGATCCAAATCCATTGCTTCTGTTTTTTTTTCTTGTTCTTCGAACACTATTGGACTCATTGGTTCTGGTGATGGAATCACGTCCATGTCTATGACTCCTTCCTGCTGATTAGGGTTTTCAACTTTTGGTTCTTTCTCTTGCGGTGATATTGTGGTGTTGTGTGTTTTCCTTGTCATGCATTTGGGAGCTCCAACCTTCGGCGATTCTATACTGCAAAAATCATGAAAATACTTATCTTTAATCATTGTTGAATCCTTCGGGAATATGTTTTCAAACGATTTTTTTGCTCCTTATCTCTCTTCTTCTCCAAGTCACAATGAGTCTTGTTGTTCACATTTCCTTCTTTTATAAATCCTGTCATAAATGTTATGTCGTATCCCACTTTTCCGTTCACCACCTTTTTCCTTTTTTCGGCCGCTTTCTGTCCCGTCGCACTACGTTCTTATTTTTCCGCCATGCAGTTTCTTCAGGTTTTGTCATACCACTTACTAACTTATGCTATGGGTTGTATCCCTCAACTATCTATCTGCTACATATTTTTGTCTTTTTCTTGTATTTCCAAATTTTTTCTTCCTTTTTGTTCCTTTAACTCCTACTATATACAATATGTACAATTCTAATTCTTTGCGCTACAACTAATGAGGGTGGTTGGGTCGATTGTCCCTATACAGTTTCAATTGACTACCATTCACCAAACCTTGAATCTCCTTTCCTGCTAAATCCTACAGTTGCACAACACCTCCATCTGTGTCAAACTTCATCTCATATGGCCCTAGTCAATGCATCCTAAACTTCGTTGGGTGCTGCAAATATTTACTTTCATAAAGGAGAACCAAATCTCATCCCTTAAATTGTTTCCTCTTGATATGTCTGTCATGCCAATATTTATCTTTTTCTTTCTGTACTTCATGATGGAAACTAACTATAATCATGTCTTCTTATAATTCCATGAGTTGAGCCAATATTTCCTACATTGTGCCTCTTTTTGTCATGTTTGTAATAAATGTAATGCACAAAATTGGTATCAAATAATCCAAGGGAACCACTACTTCTTGTCCATACACGAATCTGAAAGGTGTCTTCCCTGTAAGTTTCTTTCATGTAGTTATATAATCCCATAACACTTCTGGTATATTCAATTCCTAATCATCCCTCTTTATATTACAAATCTAAGTTAAAATTGCATTCTCCAATATCTTATTAAATGATTTTATTATCCAGTAGCTTGAGTATGGCATGGAGTGTTCTTCTAATGATGTATCTCAAATTCTTCAGTAATTTTTTGGATGGTACTATTGATAAAATGAGTCCCCTGATCACTCATAGGAATTCTAGGGAATCCAAATATTGTAAATACTTGCTCAAACAAGAAGTGTGTTGTATCGTATGCACTGCAATCCTTCACTATTGTTTCTTCAACCCATCTTGTCAAATATTATGTCGTTGTAATAATATACTTCTCTCTTAATCTTATAGCTAGTGCATTGATTGGTCCTACAAAGTCTACTGCCCATTTTTCAAACACTGTCAAAGTGACATGAGGTATTAATTTCATCTCATCCCTCCTGCATGGATTTCCAACCCTCTGATAGACATCACAATTATGACAATAATCCTTTGCATCCTTGTGAATATTTTGTCACCATATTCCTGCGTGCAATATCTTTTGCACAATATATTTCCCTGCATAATTTCCTCCAACTATTCCTTCATGTGATTCTGTTAAAATTATAGGTCATTTATGCTCCATGACACATCTCCTAAAAATATTTTTTGCACCTAATTTGTACAGGTTACCTCCAATAAGTTGGCAGTCTGCATCTCTAACTACCAAATTATTTTTCTGTGTAGTATTATATTCCTTTGGGGAAAATCTTGTACTCAAAAATTCAATAATGTCAACAAAATATTCATCAACAATTTGTACTGAAAATAGTTATGCATACGAGAATTTTTCTTCCAAGTTGCTTGGTTCCTCTCCATTAGTTATCCTGGACAGATGATCTGGCCATGTAGTCAATATATTAGGCTTCACAACTACTTCAAAATAAAGTTCCTTAAAAAAAAAACATCTTCATATTCTCCACCCCAACACTGGTTTATTGACCAAATATCTAAGAGAAGAGTGATATGTGAACATCTTAAAATGTTGGCCTAAAAAATAATGTCTAAACTTTTGCAATGCATACACCATAGAAAAACATTCTCTTTCTTTTGTGTTGTAATTTTTCTTTGAGTCTGAAAGCTTCCTTCTTGCAGATGCTATAGGGTTATGTATATAACCTTCTCTTGGTTGTGTCAAAACTGCTCCTAATTTTATTGAAGATGCAACCACATGAACATGGAACTCCTTTGAACAATTAGGAAATACAAAAATTGGCGTTATCACCATTTTCTCCTTCAATATATCCAAACTTTGTTGGTACTCATCATTCCACTTATACTTAATGTCATTATTCAACAATTTCTCCACGGGAACAATAATCTATGCATATCCCCTTATAAAATTCCTATAGTACCTTATATGACCAGGTGTACTTTTTAACTGGCGCACTAACTTAGGTGGTGGTAAATTAACTATGACAACAATTTTGGCAGGATCAACCAACAAACCCTGTTTACATACCACATGCCATAACAAAATTCCAAATGTTGTGCTGAATATGCATTTATTAATGTTCAATGAAATCCGACATTGTCTACACCTGTCTAACATCAATATTAATACTTCTACATGATCCTTCAATAAACTAAATAATGTCCAATCATGTAAATAAACTTCCAAAAACTTATGTATAAAATACGTAAATATAGCTACTACTACCCTTGAAAAAATTTCTGGTGGATTCTTCAATCCAAAAGGTATCATTGTGTACTAATATAAGCCCCATTCTATGGAAAATGTGCTCTTGTGTTGATCTCTAATCCTATCTTTATCTAGTGATACCTTGAAAACCCATCAGTAAATGAGTATGCTTCTTGTCCTCCTAGTTTCTCCAATACTTTATATGTAAATGGGGTAGGAAAGGGATCATGTAGACAAGAATCATTCAACTTCCTCAAGTCTACACAGATTCTGATTCCCCATGGGGCTAATCCTGAACTACCATGGGGCTAATCCATTCTGATTCTTCAACATGTTCTATTATATTGGCCTCTAACATCTTGTCAAGTTTTTCCTTAATTTTTTGTTTATATACTAGATTCATCCTCTAAGGTATCTGTTTGATTGGTATGGAATTTGGTCTTAGAGGAATATTCATTTCTCCAAGTTCTCCTGCTACCCCTTTCATCTTTGAAAATGTTGTTGGAAATAAGTCACTATACTAGCACAGTAACTTTGTTTTGCTTTCTACTGTCTGTTTGTCCCAATAATCACCAATACTTTAAATATTTAGACTCTCCTCCATTCCAATATTAACTTTATTTCTATTTAGTGGTGTAGAAAACTCTTCTGACTCTAACTGTGGACCTTTTACTTCTCTTTTCCCTTTAACTTTTGTGATCTGAATATCGCGTTGATTTTCTTCTATTGGATCCTCTCTTGCGATGTGATAATAGTGTAACAACTTCCTATTTGTCTGTCGATTTTGATTCTGATAGGCTGTGAAAATTTCAAATTCAGGCTCTTCAAAGATCCTATCTCTTACCACTTTTAGTGTTGTATCTACCATTGGGTTCTCATCCTCAAATGCAAATGTAATGACAAAATTTTGTTGCATTTCCTCCCAGTTCGTAGTTCGTTTGTACAGTTCTAATTCTGTGTACCAATTCCTTGGATGCCTTCTAATGTATGAATAAAATAATGTTTCCATTCCTCTAGTGGTACTAATCTCCATTGGACTATTTACCTATCTATATGATCTTTGGGTTTCCCAAAGCCATCATACTTCTCCAAATATATTTTGATCTCCTTCTCTGCACCAAATCTAATGCATAGTAACCTCTTGTATTGTAATGATTATTAATATTCTCTTTATGAGTACCACACCAATGTGCAAGTGTTTCTTTTAAATATAGATCTATAAATAATAACCTTTGATTTTACAAAACATCTAATTCAAAATTTCTTAAAATTTCTTCCAAATCATTATGACCATAAAAAGTAGGATGTTCTCTTACCTCCAACCCAATCCATATCAGTGTGCATGTCATTCTTGCACATCTTTTGGTAGATATCTCATGAAAATGTTGTTTCCAATTCTCCAGGCCTATCTCAGAGTCTGATGCACATGAACTAATGCTCCTCTAGCTCTGCATTCCATCTACAGTTGGGTCAAGGTAGTCACATTAGTTCTATAAAATTGATTTACCTCGTCTGTAATGATTTTTTTTGCCGCAGGTTCAATGCATATCCCACCTTCTAAAGGGTCTAAGGGTGCAATAAATTTGTACTCTTCTAACTCAAAGATCATTTTCCTGGCCTTCGATTTAATGATTTCTTGATTGTCAAATTCCCAATCCAGTTCCAATAGTGTTGGATAAGGTTGAGTGTTATCTACTATATCAATCACTTCACATTATTCCATGGTGCACACACCATATATATCTACTAGTATCCCCTTCAATTTGTTGATCAATTGGGTTGGTTGTCATTGATGTCAACCCTTGAAGAAGGTCTGGTAGCAAATTTCGCTAGCACAAAGGTTTGTGTAATGGAACCAAGTTTGTTTTATGGATAATGGTATGAGTTTTGATATATTTGTAGGTAAAAGTATTCTATATGGATAGTACATGTCATGTCATTTCCGGTGGTATTTTGAATGCCACATAACTCCTCACGGTTAGAGAGTTATGGCCATGTGAAGTTGGAGAACCCTCATGAGTCATCTAGAAGCCCCAAAAGGTCAAAGTAGTCAAACTGTTTGCAAAGAAGAAATTATTTAAATAAAAAAGTGAAGTGATGAGTGTAATATAAGTCAAAGAGGATGAAAAATAAATTATTTAAATAATAAAGTTAATGGAGAACTTAATAATTATGGAAAGTGGTTAAGTTAAGTCGACAAGTGG
>JZKD02S0863744.1:112728-135965 GCA_000966675.3 Picea glauca
CCATCGGGGGACACTGCCCTCGAACCCCCGCTGGGGGCCCACTTGCCCCCAAACCCCCCAGCCGGGGGGATATCCCCCCCGGACCCCGTAGAGGGGGTACCCCCCCTCTGCACTCCCTCGCATGGAAGAGTATACATACTTCTTGTGTGTGAATACTTCATGGGGTATAAACACGGCTGAAAGTAAAAGACCTTTGAATCAAGAAGATAATTAGGCTCCACAACTAACACTTCTTACATTTGACTTATTCTATTTTGTTGTAAGGCCTTATTAATATTGACCTTTATTACATCCGAATATATTGTTCTACCTATGTGTGGGTTAGGACCCTAACGTGATCAGTCAAGGTAGAAATTCAGAAGGAATACACCACAAAGAAGATCATTCACTCCCAGGTATGAAAATTTCCTTTATGTTCATTGTTTTTATTGTACTAATTTTGGACATAAGGTTGCAGATTTCAGGGATTATAAAAGAAATGTTCAAGCAAGAAGTGTTTATGTGGCCCCACATAACATTGAATTTTACAAATGTCATAACTATGGACACGTAGCGAGTGATTGTAGAAGCATGATCGATACTTCCATGAAAGAGAAAAATGATATCAGATATAAGAAAGTATGGATAAGAAAACATGAAGAACACGTGAACAAATACCAGTTCCTAGAGATTGCAATATTGGAAATAAAATGAGATGAAGAAAATTCTAAAAAGAAAAATAAATATGTTAGATACAATAAGGTTTGGAAAATAACTGAAAGAAAAGAAGGATAGTTAAATAAGGAACATGTTCAATAGATTGTACTTTCAGGTCGTGTAGTCAAATATGAATCCACATACAGAAAGAAAGAAGTCAGAGCTCAGAGAAATGATGAATCTACAAATGAATATGATGATGAATACGCATCAAAGAAGGAATTGTTTTGATCCATCCAATTTAGAGACTCCCAGGTAATATGAATATTATACAGGGGGAGTCTATGCGGTAGTTGTGATATACAAAAGAACAATCCTTCAAGCAACTTGAAAAATTTGAGTAGACAGATCCAGAGTAGTAAGTTAGCTAAATTACAATCAGTTGTAGTAGTAAATACTTCATGATAGTATAGTGATAAATGGGCTAGAATTATGGGCAGTTGCATAAGTAGAGGCTTGGAAAGTATGGACACAGATGGATTCATAAGAACACTTAGCAGGTTTGGAAAGACATATGACAGTGGACGAGAGCATGGATTCACAAATTGGTTCAGAGAGTGGTTCATAGACAAAGGAACATTATCATAATGGATGATAATTACACAGGAAATGGATCGAATAATGATAATGGATTCAAAATTGACAAATATTTTTTGGACACATGCATTGCATACAACAATTCACATTCAAAATAGAGTAATGCTCATAAACAACAATGGAAAAACTTCCTACGAGATATGGAAAGGAAGACCCACAAATGTGAAGCACTTCAGAGTATTTGGAAGCAAATGTTACATCAAAAGAGAAGATGGAAGAATGGGAAAGTTTGACTCTCGTGTGGACAAAGGAGTACTTGTTGGTTAGTCAAGTACAAGGAAAGAATACATGAGTTACAATCTGAGGTTGAAAACATTTGTGGAAATCATCAATGTAACTATTGATGAAACAAGTGGACAAGGATTAAAGGAAGAAGAAAATGAATCAATGGAACAACTTTATGAAGAAGAAGCATAATATGAAGAAGAAGTCTACATCGAACAACCAACAGAATTTCAATTGTCATAGAACACAGATTACGTGTGAAAATTGAAGAATGCCTTGTATGGTCTAAAATAGGCTCCTAGAGCATGGTACTCTAGACTGGATAAATATCTACAGCAGACATGTTTCATAAAATGAAGTGCAGACAAAAACCTCTACATAAAGTTAAATCAAGATAGTATTTTATTAATTGAATTTTATGTTGTTGATATTATTTTTGGAAGCAATGACAACATGTTAAGAAAGAAATTTTAAAAGGATATGAAGAATGAATTTGAAATGTCATTACTCAGAGAACTATCCTTCTTTATAGGTCTTCAGATATGTCAAAACAACAAAGGAATTTTTATTTCTCAAACTAAGTATATCATAGAAAGGCTAAAGAGGTTAGGAATGGTAGGTTGCAAACCAGTTACCACTCCTATGCAAACCAGTTGAAAGTTCAACCAAGATGATGATTCAAAGTCTACAGACTAGAGTAATATAGGTCAATGAATGGTAACTTACTATATGTGACAACATCTGAACCAGATGTAATGCAAGAAGTTGGAAAGGTGTCATGATTTCAAGCAAGACCAAAGGAATCACATGTCTTAGTAGTGAAGAGGATTTTCAGATATCTCAAAGGAACATAAGAGTTTGGATTAGGGTATCCAAAAGGAAATGATCTATCACTTATTACCTACATAGATGCATATTTGGCAGGTTGCATTGATGACCGACGAAGCACCAATGGAGCAACGTTCTACTTGGATGAGTGTTTAGTATATTGGCTAAGCAAGAAACAATCATCAATATCCTTATATATAGCCAAATAAGAATATATTAAAGCAACAACATGTTTTACACAGGTTCTATGGATGAAACAAACTCTAACAGATATACAGGTTGAGTATGATGAGCCCATTCCAATCTATTGTGATAATACAAGCACCATAAATATCTCAAAAAACCTGGTGATGAACTCCAAGATGAAGAACATTCCAATCAAGTATCACTTTCTATGGGAACAAGTTGCAAAGAAGAAGATCAGAGTTGAATATGTGGGCACAAAAGAACAAGTGGCAGAAATCTTTACAAAATTGCTTCCAAGGGAAGCCTTTGAGTATCTTTTCCAGATACTCGGAGTAATTTCTACTCCAAAATGAATTCTTTTGAATGCTATATGTCTTATATTTACAGGAGGAAGCATCATAAAGAGGAAAACTCAGGTCGGGAGATCAGTTTCAGGAAGAGTTCAGTCAGGGGGAGTATCCCCAAGGATAATTCAATTATGGGGAGTAGCCCTAGATGGAAAGATACCTTTTCCATTAGTGACAAAGGGGGGGAGATTTATCAGATGAAAAGAATAGAGGCATGCATGACATGACTTTGGTACTGCATCAAAGTTTTTCCATCAATGCCAAAGGCGAATATTGTGAATTAATTGGGTTGGTTTTTATTGATGTCAACCCTTGAAGAAAGTCCAGTAGTGAATTTTGGAAGCGCAAAGGTTTGGGTAATGGACCCAAGTTTGTTTTATGGATAATGGTATGATTTTTGATATATTTGTAGGTAAAACTTTTCTAGATGGATAGTACATGTCATGCCATTTCCGGTGGTATGTGAAACATCACATAACTCCTCACAGTTAGAGATTTATGGCCATGTGAAGTTGGAGAACCCTCATGAGTCATCTAGAATCCCTAAAAGGTCAAATTAGTCAATGTGACATCCCCTGAAAAAATAAAGTATTTTCGAAAGTCAAAATTTGTTAGAAAAAGTATTCTGTTTTTAGTAAATTGGAATTTATAATTTTTTTTCCATTTATGGCAATTCCAAATTTCGAATTTGATAAATTGTAATTAATTATTATGAATGTTGGGCAGAGACCTGATCTGACTGAACTAACTATTTGACTATGACACTTGTATGTAAATAGAATATTTTTTTATTTATTGCAGGAGGACAAATGGAACAACCATGTTAAATTTAGCTGACCACGACTCCATGAGAGGGGAACATGTTGGAACTACCTCTAGGCTGATTTTTACAAGTCGCCAATCAAGGATTTGGCCATTGGTAGCCCCTGAAAATCAGGGATTTGGAAAGCTTTGAAAATTCTCAAGGGAGGGAAAAGACCTAGGAAAAAATAATTTTTGGATATATAACATATGAGAGGAGGCAGGACGCTTCCAAGTATGCTGGGAAAGGAATTACCTCTTGTTGTTATGAACACTCCCTGCTGAGTGTGAGGAAAGAGGAAGAATTTTTCTAAAATTGAACAACATTGCTGAGGAGGAGTTCCAAGTTAACCCTCATGGATTCATGGTAAGGCTAGGGGGTGAACAGGACAAGTGATTTGGCTGCCTTGTTCTACGGTTGGGAGGAACGTGGTTGTTCCCTTTGTCTTTACGCAAGCAATTCCGATATGTTAAATTACCCCTTCTCTCTTTGAATACTTATATATCTGATGTAATGCATTTGTTAATTCTGAATTGGAATATTTTCCATCTCTGTTGAATGATTAAACCATTGATGTAGTGCATCTATTAATTCTGAGTTGATATAATAACCTGGGTGAAATATGTTTGAGTGTATGAAGCATAGATAATAATAGAATTCCCTACAAATATAATTCTGAGTGACTCTTACGATTGGATTAAATTCTAAATGAATTCTAGATCTTACCTTTTAAATATTATGACAGATTGAAAGATTATGCATGGTTAGATTCTGGAAAACAATCATTTCTTTAAACTGGATTTTTACTATACGAAAGTAACTATAGGATAAACTACCAAAGCATCAAAATTCTTTTTTCAAGACTGCCTATGTATAAATGCCTTTGGAACTAAGTTTATATTTCTGCAAGTAAATATTAGGTTCATAATTACTTGTTCAAGACCTTCATTTTCTGCATAGAATTGAATTAAAACTAGTGTGAAACACTATCTATTTCATGGTATAATTATATTCATATAAAATATCTATGTCTAATTATTGTTGGCGATCTATGTAGACGTTACAAAGGAAAACATAGGTTGCATACCTACAACAGAATGTATAAATATTAGATATGTTCCTATATTGTGTAAATGACAAACTATTATGTAAGATATGTAAATACAACTATATAAATGAAATGTTGGATGTAGGAGACCAATAAATTTATTCTGAAATAGAGAAGCTGAAATTTTAATGCATTCGTAGGTATGATACAAGTTGGAATTTCCTAGCCTTAGGCATGGAAACAACTCATTTCTTATCACTATAAATCGAATACAAAAAAAATAAAGGAGTGCCAATAACTCTATTACCATTTCTAATTTCTGGTAAATACATTAGTGCCAGAACAGCCAAGTTGAGGACACATAAGTAGAAATGCCTTGGATGTAATATTTGTTTTTAACAGTAATTGGTGCTCGATAATCAAGAGACAAACTCACTATGATTTACCATTCCATCTAAGTACATTCGACAGGGACTGTAGCTCAATATCAAGAAACTTATTACATAGTTTGACCAAACTCAAATCGAACACGAAAATTTATGAAAGAGAGGTTACACTTCATTCTAACAATACTAAGGGTGGAACAAAACTAATTGAAAATGGAAATTGGATGGAGCCATGAGCCCATTTTCCTAGCACCTGTAGAGTTAAAACTGAGAGGAGATGGGCTTGGAACCTGAATACCTTTTGTGCCAAGAACAAGGGCGGTTATCCGAAACTTGCACAGACTGAAGCCTTGCATAAGTATACCCTATAATTATTATAAATATGTACATGAATGAAAGATAACGAAATATTAAAAGGATTGATTTTTTGTTAAACAAATAGAATATTCCAGAGAGACACTTATCTTTTGGTAGGCAGGGTCATATTCGTCCCTGTCGCTTGCTGATTGGATGGATGTCCGGGCTAAGGGAGAGTGGTGCAGTAAATCCCTAATGGGTACCCTCACATAAAATAGGGCCCATCATTAGTGAATTATAGCCAATATTAAAAAGAACAAAACTAACCAGTGGAAAACTTTCTTTCTACAACAATCAACGAATCTAAATAAATTGAAATAGTCTACAGGGATAGTCCTGTTTTAAATTATAGACGACATAAGTCATGATGTACGAAGTCCCATTATAAATCCTACACATTGACCTGATACTATACCTATCTGTCGGATTTAAACCTTCCTGAATTTGAAATGCATAAAGTAATGACAATACAATAGTCAATACAAAGATTTCATAACTAGACCCGAGAGGTCGCATTGCACTTGTAGTATTCTTAACATAAGAAAATTACGATTTGAGTATCATTAGGAGAAAGTAAATAGTCTTTTCAAAATAAACGCAGAACTATCAACTCAAAGTGTCATATACTATAAGGAAGTTCCTATGGATTATATGAGAGCACTTTAAGTAGATTTCTTTATATTATACCCAAACAAGAATGTCTTATTCTTAAAGAAACTTCCCGATGTAAGGACCAGTTAAGAGTCAGAGTAAGAGAAATGATGGGTGGACTCACCCCTTCGTGAAGAGAAAGAACAAGAAGTGATATAGGGAGTTGCACACAGAGTTACAATCAAATCTAACAAAACTTCTTATGCTTTCAATACTGGACCTCGATGCGCAACCACAAGGTAAGAGCAAGCAAGAACATTAGTATTAATACATAAGGAAACCCTAATTTGCCTTCTTCCCAGGAGACTAAACTGGTAAAATCATATGAAAGTGGAGTGAGGAGATGGAGTGTCGATACCTCGGAAGTATTAAAATGGGAACCAAATAACTTTTCAACTTTTAATAGAAGCAGAAATAACCCCGAAGAATTTCCTATTAATATCGATTAACAAGAGTTACTGAATGAAGAAAGACTTTCACTGCAGCAGACTCCGCTCTCCTACTTAAACACAAGAGCCTCAAAAACTTACCAGGAAAGTGGTTAATGTTGGTTGTTCCGATGAGCAATGATCTCCAAGGTAATAGCCTCCCACGTTGAGAAAGCAACATACAAAGTCTTTCAGACCAGGAAAAAATTTTCTTAACAGGGAAACAATACACAGATCCTTTTGGAGTTCGAAATGATAGGGAGTAAACTCACTTAACCCTAAGGGGAAAACTTCACACTACACAGAGTAAATGTTGAAGGTACAGGACTGGTGGAGCCATGTGCTAGGGAAGAGCTGGCATGATAGGATTAGAGGAGGGGCCAAGTGAAAGGGCCATCGAAATGTGTGCGACAAAACCTCCCCATTAATCACGGGTGCAGAACCTTAACTCCCTCTGACAAGTACACCTCCTACCTTAATAACAATATTGCGAAATTAAGGATAGTCATGTCGAGAGACGACTAGTCACAACTAGTTAGGTACAAACTACTTCATCCCAGTTAAACTACCATCGTCGTTTTGTTTTGATAAGATAAAGTTGAGTTAAGACCTAGTTGAACAAGACTTTCACGCAGGATTTTTCCTTACCTAAACCCGTTTTAGCATAGTAACTAGAAGAACTGTAATTATGAAGGAATTCACAGTGAAATCCATTTAAATGACTCGGACATGGTCAAATGGTATGATATGTTATGTATTTTATACTAAGGGTAGAACATCTGACACTACATTCATTTTGGTAGGTGTTCCATTATTACAAGGTCAATTATATAGACTTTCTCACAAGCATGAAGGGTCAGATATTAAAAAAAACGAAAACTAGGACTCCAATCCTATTTGTACATTTCTATATAGATGGATATAAGATTATGAGTTTAATATCTATATGTAAAAGGAGAAATTATATGTGTTGCAAAAAGGTGCTAGAACTTTTGGAGAGCCCCTTATATAAATTTTTTAAGTTAGTTTGGTGTAGGATTGTTCTCACATGACCAACATAATATAAATATATGATTAGAGTGAACTTTACCTATCCCTTACTTTTTACAAATCTTTTAGAGGAAATTGGAGGTTAATGTCCAATAGAATTTATTTTTTATGCCAAAATTGAGGTACATTGTTGAAAAGTCGACAAGAAACATGTGTCTAATTTACTTTTACTTTAAATAAATTAGATAATAAATATTAATCTATTATTTCATTCATAACTGAGTGAGTTGGATTTGTAACAGAACTATAAGTGTAGTTAAGTGAGTTAAGATCAGTTGTACTAGTTGTAACTAAACTTGCACTAGTGAGAGTTTAGTTAATTAGTGAACTCAAATGCAATTGAAGATTCACCATGGTTAACTACATGCATGTCAGATCCAGTGGAGACCCAGTTGAGATAACAAGTGAAAGGGACAATTTAGCTATCAGTTGTGATTTGATCACACATGTAGTGAATATGCTTATGAGCATGTGCAAACTAGGCAATTCGTATCATTGTGAGAATTCGAATTGTAGAGATTGTGCAGAGGAGGCAGGTTGTCTAGACACAGAGAATTGGCACATGTATTTGTTGATTTGTGTATGATAGTGTGAAATGATTGTATTGTACTGAGATCTCTTGGATAAGAGTTTTGTATGAGATTGTTTCATGATTCATGATATACATAATATATGATAGTGGGGTTTTTAGATTTATGCTTTTCGGAAAAAATTATGTGTTATGTGTTCTTGATATTTCACTTTGAGATTGTGGTTGTGATCGTGATTTGATTTTTCCGCAAGAATAATAGTAGAAGAAATTATGTATTTAACAGTGGCGTATAATTGTTAGATCAGGAGAATCGCAGGAAATACTTAATTTGTATTAAAATTTCTACATACATTTCAGTCAAAGTGTTCGCAAAGAAGAAATTATTTAAATAATTAAGTGAAGTGATGAGTGTATTATAAGTCAAAGAGGATGCAAAAGAAATTATTTAAATAATAAAGTTAATGGAGAAATTACTAATTATGGAAAGTGGTTAAGTTAAGTGAACAAGTGGTTATAAATGGGTTAACCTTAAAATAAAGAAAGTGTATTAAGATGGTTAAAAGGTAACCCCTTGAGGATGCTACATGAAATTACAAATAAGAGGCAAGGATTTCTCATTTAATCACACTTGAATATCATTGAATATCTATTCTTGTGAAATGTTATTTGGGCAAGTATTATTGATAGAGAAAAAATGCAGCAGAAAAAGTGCGGTAGGAAAATTGCGGCAGAAAAAGTGCAGCAGGAAAAGTGCGAAAGAAAAAGTCTACCAGGAAAAATGTGGAAGAAAAAGTATGGCAGGAAAAGTGCGGAAAAAAATGTGAGGTAGGAAAAGTGCGGAATAAAAAGTGCAGCAGGAAGAGTGCAAAAGAAAAAGAGTTGCAGAAAAATCGCAGCAGGAAAAGTGCAGCAGAAAAAATGTAGAAAAAAAAGTGAGGTAGAAAAATTGCGGCAGAAAAATCGCAGAAGGAAAAGTGCAGTAGAAAAAGTGCAGCAGAAAAATCATTGTAGTGGATTCGCGGAAACAAAACCGTGGAAACAGAATGCTACAAGAAGACAAAAAAGGTATGGTTCTCATATGTGTAGTGTTGAGTTGAGGGTTTTCCTTGTAAATATGTTGGATTCCCTCTTGGGAGTTTAAGGCTTGCCATAGAGTTGATCTGAGGCAGATCTACTGAATTTTAGTATTGGTTCGTGTTTAAGGGATTTTGTTTGTTGTATGTTGCTGAAGTTATTGGTACAAATAGAGGTTGTATAACCGTGAGGTTCTAGATGATGAAATTGATGAGGGCTTTTGGTTGAGGTACATGTTGGGTACATGTTTGAGACAAGTAGTTGATGAGTTGGCACATACATGAGGTGTATAGTTGATGATGTTGGTACATCTTGATGAGCCATAGTTTAAGTGTATTTGATGCATGATTGATACATATTTGGTGCATGTTTGATACACTCATTGATGGTATAGGTGGAGGTACAGGTTTGTGCATGGTTGATGCACTTGTTTATGGTACAAGTTGATTACAGTTGTTTGGTATAGGTTTTTACAGGTTGGTTGGTTGCAGGTTAGTGGTACAGGTTGTTATAGTGGTATATCTCACAGTGATAGTGTGACAATGGTTCCATCATTTTACTTCTACATCAGGACAGTTGGATGGGGAAATGATAGGTGGTTGTAGACACCTTCCGGTTGTAGCTAGAGAACATAGGGGGTTGTAGCCAAAGAATTGGGGATTTGGAAATTCCCTCAAGTTGTTGCTTCAGAAACTAGGGGGTTGGAGCCTCCTTCCAGTTGCAGCTGGAAAACAAAGGAAGTCGGTGTTTCCAATGAATGTAATTCTTAAATACATATAAGAAAAAACATTATGTGGTTTTCTCCCACTTTGGATTTCCACGTAAAACACTATGTATTGTGTATGTGTGTGATTTCTCATTTGTTTATTGTTTATTTACTCTTCCACTATTGGATGATAATGCTACATTGATATAACACTTTCATTTTATGGTGAAAAATAATTACATTTCTCTATTATTGATTCATACCTCCTCTCAGTAATCCAACACAATATACCAACTGGCACAACTCTATGTTGATTTGATAGCTTCAATTGAATAGGTGAGTATCCTAGTGTTCATTCCCCCATGGATTCCCATGTCTTCTTAGGTAGAAAATTTACTTCAGACCCTAAATCTAGTATGATATCCCCCATTTTGAAGTCTTCAATGTCTACATTCATCCTGAACTCCCTACTCGTCCTTATCTTCTTACAGACTTGATTGACACTTTTCTTTTCTAGTTTCATATATTATCCATAATTTCATTTTTCTAATAGACTTTGTAAAACTTGTAGAGAGGTTTTATCATTCAACAACTTCAAACAAGACCCTATTGGGCCTCAACAACTCCCTTCTTTATTTTTAATAAAAATCTAGGGTCCATCGAAATTTTACTTGGATTCTTGAGTTTTTTTTTTCTTTGAGTTGATTGGATTGGTATTGGTTTTATTTGTTTCAAGGTTGGTTTGAGTTTATATTCTTTTCTTTTGTTTGGTTTGAATTTCATGAAATTCAAATGCCATTTCATTTTTCTTTCTACATATTTTTTATGCTGATGGACGATCTTCATCATTTGGGATTTTGTTATTACCTCTTCCTTATTGAATTTATCTGCTATTAACATGGCATGGTTGAAGACATGGATTAATACCAATGAATTTATAGGAAGAACGTTTATTGCGACACATTTTTTCTATGACATTTGTTCACATTTGATCAGATTTGAATGAGGGAGAGACGAACATATAAATCTTAATTTAAACGAAAACATTAATTTTTATCAATTGTTTACTTTCGTTTATATTATGATTATGTTTTCGTCTTTTTCTCATTAGAAATCATTTTCACAAAATCATTTGGTAGGTTTAATTAATTAAATTCTTTTGTCAGTTTGCATCTCATTTCAAAATAAAAATAAAAATAAAAATAAAAAAAATAATTATCTATCATTTGTTTGATTTTGTGAAATTAATATTTCTCTCCTCTCCATCAACTTGAAGCTTCTAGAATTTTAAGGTCATATTTGAAAGGAAAATATAAACAATGTTTGTTTAGAAATTATAGTTAGTTTAAATTCATTTTAATTTTATTATTCTAGATTTTGTTTTATTCACAATTTTTAGGTTATTAATTTGGTTTCCTTTTGTTTCACAGGTTTCTATTATCAGTTATTTGGTACGGATCTGATCATGGATTGATTTTATTATCTAAATATGTTAAATATAATTGATCCAAAAATAATATTGGATTGCTGCAAATAATTTATGAGCAATAACGGATAAGATTTGGAAATGCATTTAAGAACAGACAACCAATTTTAAGGGACTTGGTTCAGCCAAACCGTAAGGAATCTGAAGAAACGGTTGAAAACGCATTTGCATAATGGACCCATTTAGCTTACACATGAGATTTTTCCCAACCAAATGCACCATTTCAGATATATTGTTGTCTTTGTATGAGGAAAATTTCAGGTGGCGGAAATTATTAGTGATGCCCAGACTATTCATTCATTGTATAAGTATATGAGAAAGTTCAGAGCCAAAGGGACCGAACAAATTTAGAGAAGGATTTTGATCCTTTCTTTTTTGTATATTATTTATTTTGTAAACATTTTATTTTCAAATGGAGTAACGGATCGTTGGAATTTTGGGAGAATGGACGAATATTTTCGAAGAAGAATATGAAATTCCAGATTGCTTAATGGCTTTTGTCCTGTGATTAAAATGGTTTTATTTTCATTATAATATCTTCATATTCTTTGAGTAATTAATTATGCATTGATTTAAATTAGTTTTAGTCTATTTTATCAATACATGGTTAATTGCTATAATTTATGTATTAATGTTTTCAATCATTAAGAGTCTATTATCCAAAAACTTCTTCCTCAACCATTTGATGAACATATTTTGTTAAAAGTATATGAGAAAGCAGTTTACTCTTTGTCTTTCATTCTGTGTAGACTGTGCGGTGTTTTTTCATTGTCTTCTCATGTAATTTCTTGATGTGAAATGTTACCTGTGTCGAATTAGCTTTAGTCTGTTCTGCACATAATATTTTATTTCATATTTTTCTTTATGTTGTTCATTATATTTTGGTCTAGTTTATATCTGTGACTGATCATCTATTCAAGTATTTTGAGTTTACATCTGATGCTAGATAGCTGATAACACCATTCCTAAGAATTGGAATTTCTTTCATTTTTAGTTATTGGACATTTCAAGGTCACATGATATATAATTATTTGTCTTTCTATTGTCATAAACTCGCTCCAAAATATGAAACACTTCCTTGAATTTCTTCAGGAAGTATTATTCTTACTTTTGTCATATTTTTTCACTTGACATGGGACAAGGGGAGTTCATACAAATGAAGAGAGATGAATTTAGTTTATTATTGTTGATCAGCTAAAGGTTAGTTAGTGTATTATTTATTTAATTTGTTGATCTGTGAATGAAGAGTGATTGCATCATTTAAACGTCAATCTTCTTTTTCTATTTTCGTTCTATCATTTAAAGAAAGTATAAGAAGAGGCCACGACAATTCCATATCCATTCATTAGAGATCCATATCTATATCGTGATATGCTAAAACTCAATAAGAAATAGAGAAGTCTATGCTATGAGGGGTCAGGGTAGTTGAATCTTGTTCATTCATTGTTCATTTAGAGTACTAGAATAATTTTGTTTGTTTTTAATCTTGTTTAGATCCATTATCTTAAAACAATTATTTTCACAAGGCTTTGCTCAAACCTTGTAAACTGTATATAAACACTACTAGTTAAGCATTTATAATTAAAATGTTGATTGTTAGAGTAGTATCTTTAGTTAGTTCACATATTTTAAATTCTCTTAGGATCTTAGTTGGCTAACGGATCCATAAAACCTATCAGGGTAGATTATACCAAATGGATTGGGTTAAGTAAACAACCCTGGACCAGATCTTCCCTTTCCATTGACGGTGTGTCATAAACACCTATCAACAAATGGCACTAGAAGGAGGGCTGCGTAAATTTAATGATTAAATGTTTTACCCCTCGGCCTTTCATAATTCCATATTTATAAATTCTTCTTCCATGTCATCTTGAAATGCACTAAAAGGCAGGCTAGACTGACAAGATAGCATTGTAGGAGTCTTTGTTTTGAATGTATTTAATTCCCCATGGCTCCCCAAATCACTGTGTTGGAACATGTTTTCCACTTATCATTACCTGATATTCCCAATGAGACAGTCTCTCGCTTGTACAAGCTCACCTTTGATGGTGGGGGGGGATGTATCTACAAAATACCATCTTAACAAGTTTTGGTTTAAATTCATAAAGCATGATATTTCTGATTTAAAGGTTTTATGCAGATTGTTCTCTTTTAATTTTAGGGGTCGGATTAAATATTGGTTTGAGTCTTTTCCAACATATCACATTATTGATTGGTTTCAATTTGTAGATGAATTTTTAGATTCTTTTGAAATCTATGATTACAATCAATTATGTGAAGAATTTCAGGCTTTACTAATCAATGAAAATTCATCTCCAAAGGTATTTTTAACAAGAATCCATCATGTTCTCTATAATTTTCAACTTGATGACATGTCATTTGTACTAAATATCCTCTCTGATGTTTGTGCCCTTTTCATCCAACCATTTTCAATCGCAAATGATGAATCAGTTACAAATCCTATCACTCAATTGCGAGAAGAATTTTGTTTGCAGGATGAGAGGAATCCATCCGAAAATTTTGAACAAGCAAGGGAGGTAGAATCTATTGAAAAGGTTCTTACTAACAATCAAACTGGTTTTTCCTTTGAATCATTGTATATTCAGTCCTCGGCCATCGTGGAAGAAGATTCCATGTTGGGTCAAGGTGAATTTCCATATTCTTCTAACTCTTTCTCTAATCAGTACTTAAATTGAGCTATTGAAGAACACTTAGGTGATGAAAATGATCTTAAGTATTCTAACATTCCTATGAAACTGATTAGATATATAAATATGAAATTTGAAGAAGAAATTGTAAACCTTCATCCACAAATCATACCTTATCCACAAGAAATATTAAATATTTGTCATGGAAGTTTTGAATTGTCATATTATTTGTCACATGAGGTAAATTTAGATGATCATATTATGTTGAAGGATTTATCACCAAAACAGAGTGAAAGTTTTAAGGAAAGTAAAGAGGAATGTATTGAGAATACCATTGTTAAATATCATAGCTCAAGAGATTCGTTTCATGTTCTCATTTCTTATTCCTTTTACTCTTTATATCTTGATCTATTCTTAGATTCTGGTGGACATGATACTTTACCCACATTATCTTCTCTTTTCCATCACAATCAGATCCTTTCGATATGCCAAAATTTAGTGAAATTAATTCCGAACATAACATTTATGAAATAGGATTTGACGCTCTTTCACTTTCATCGCTCGCATGGAAAAAATATATGTTGCAAGATGATTTTACAAGATTTATTTTTGAAAAATACAATGCACTCATTCTTATCAAGATAAAATATTCTACATTGCATATTCATTCTTTGGTTAGTTCAAATTTTAATAATTATGCTTCACCTTTTGAAACGGTCCATTTCATCAAAGGAAGTGTTCAAACCAATACTCTAATTGATGTCATGAATCCTCTTAGGATSTGTTCCCCATTGAYAGATCTAGTTCATCRAAKTCATAGTTTGCATCCTAAKTTTTATGAAAGGATCTTACAATGGCTTGAAGATTTGTATCTAAAAAATMTTCATAATAAATATAAAGTTGTGCTTKCTTTGTTTCTACCTAAATATCTAGGAAGTAAGCATGACAGGATTTTTTTAGATCCTCCATGTGAMGAAATTGATGAAAACTTGGAGAATTGTCAGGAGTACGGGGCACTTCGGCCTTGGCTAATGGTTATGTTAGGTCCCCATAATATTGACAAGTTTTCCAAACTTACTTACATTCTTCCATGCCATTATGACCCATATCATGACAAGATTACAAAATGGCTGGAGGATTCATACATCAAGAAGTTTCAAAAGATGGTAAGGTTGTTCTTGTTTTGTTTTTAACTAAATATATACGAGGTAAGCATAACATGTTTATTTTGTATATTCAAATACTACATTCTTTCATTATGATTTTCGACTTTCTATGCCTTGCAGGATTGAATATGCTCTTGTGGATGCACTGGAAATACAATTTTATTTAGCATTTTGATCTATGTAGAAGTTAGAGTAGGTGTAGGAATAGATTCATTTTGGGTTTTTTTTCTTTTTGTTTCATTTTTTTCCTGTGAATAATGCATTTATGAAGGCACGTGCCTATAAAAAGAGAACCATCATCTGAATGTTGTCAGGGGTGTTTTCTTTCAATTCCTTTATTTTTCATTTTCCCAGTTGTCTTGACTAAATGCTTCTTTTTTTAAACTTGCAACATCATGCCATGATTTCAGATATTATGAAGCATTAATAAAGAGATTAAAGATTTGATCTTTAATTCACATTAGTTTTACCCTGAAAAACATAACTTACCATTGCACATAATTGCACTCATCTTTGTTAAGTATTTTTCTGTGTCTTTTAATAATAAGCTTGGTCAAAATGATATATCATGCGAGAACCTGCCTATACGCCAAAATATGAAATTTGTAGTTCTTCCTTTTGATCCTCATTCTCTATGAGAGGTTGGCCTAGTTTTGTTTTTGCTCAAATTATATTTTTTGAAGTTTGCTTTTTCTATTTTGATTTTTTTTTTATGTACTTCTGATTTTGAACCCCATTAATCAAATTTGATTTGGTTTGTTGTGTGTTTTTTGTTTTCTTTGATTCCTTTGAATGATTTTTCTTTTTGTCTGTCTTTTTGAATCAATATATTTATGATCAAAGAGAGATTGTCAAAGGAAGCATTCATTTTAAGACTTGTGTTTTTCAAGAAATTTGAAATAGTTCAAAGAGGTCGTGATATCAATATATAGCTCAAACAATTGATTTTTAATTCAATTGTCACTTTCTTTTTGTCCTCAAATTTTCTTTGCCAGAGTATTATACCAGATATGTGGTTTAAATATTTAAGAATTACGATGATATTTAAAAATTTTGTGCCATCCATATTCTTAAGGAAACACTTTTAAGTGCTTCCCTATTCTCTAGATGATTTCTTAAATGAAATCTAAAATCTTTAAACCATGATAAATATTCTAGTTTTGAAAGAAAATAAATAACATGATCAACTATTCACTTGTATTGCAATTAACCTCCAGTGTCACCCCGCTCTCTTTGCAATCAATAAATCTATAATTGTATTATTACTTAAAAGTGGCATAAGAGGGTTGAAAACACTTAAGTGTGGGAAGTGAGTGTAAACCCGTCGGGGTACTGAACAAGCTCATTGGCAGCGGGTAAATGCACACATGCTACCAAGACAACTTCATCGGGGTACTGAACATGCCTACTAGAACTGAAGAAATGTCGGGTCGAGAGGTAGAAAGTATGTTTTTTTAAATTAACTTTTATGGAAGTATACATCATGTGGATACAACTATTGGATGAGATTAAAACATTTCAGTGGTTTAAATGACATCCCTGCCAAGGCTATGGTTGCCTACTGGAAGCAGTGGCTCTGTCAATGGTATTGAAGTCCTTTTATAAACATCATGACTCTTTGATTAAGACATTTTTTCAGGTTATAATCCCTTGCAAAGAAAATTCTATTGTTTGGTTATAACATTGAGCTTATCCTAATACTATATGGTCTCAAAGTGAATTTATTTCAGGGAGCTTAAATCATTTTTTAAGTATTATTCTTTTCTTCCTGAGATGAAAACTTACCAGATCAGAGATAACTTTTTCTCCTAGCGAGTCACCATTTGTTGGGCACCAACAACCCCCTTCTTTATTTTTAATCAAAATCTACTTGGTCGCTTGAAATTTTACTTGGATTCTTCGAGTTTTTTTTTCCTTTGACTTGATTGGATTGGTATTGCCTTACTTTATTTCGAGGTTGGTTTGAGTTTATATTATTTTCTTTTGTTTGGTTTGAATTTCATGAAATTCAAATGCCATTTCGTTTTTCTTTCTACATATTTTTTATGTTGATGGACGAGTTTCATAATTTGGGAGTTTGTTATTACCTCATCCTTATTGAATTTATCTGTTATGAGCATGGCTTGGTTGAAGACATGGATTAATCACAATAATTTTACAAGAAAAAGATTTATTGCGACACATTTTTTCTATGACATTTGTTCACATTTGATCAAATTTGAATGAGGGAGAGACAAACATATAAATCTTAATTTAAATGAAAACATTAACTTTTATCAAATGTTTACTTTCGTTTAAATTATGATTATGTTTTCATATTTTGCTCATTAGAAATCATTTTCACAAAATCATTTGGTAGGTTTAATTAATTAAATTATTTTGTCACTTTGCATCTCATTTCAAAATAAAAATAAAAATAAAAAAAATAATTATCTATCATTTGTTTGATTTTGTGGAAACCCAAAATTAATATTTTTCTCCTCTCCATCAACTTGAAGCTTATAGAATTTTAAGATCATATTTGAAAGGAAAATATAAAAAATGTTTGTTTAGAACTTATAATTAGTTTAAATTCATTTTAATTTTAATGTTCTAGATTTTGTTTTATTCACAATTTTTAGGTTATTAATTTGGTTTCTTTTTGTTTCACAGGTTTCTATTATTAGTTATTTGGTACGGATATGATCATGGCTTGATTTTATTATCTAAATATGTTCAAGTTAATTCATCCAAAAATAATATTGGATTGTTGTAAATAATTTATGAACAACAACAGATAAGATTTGGAAATGCGTTCAAGAACAAAAAGATGATTTTGCGGGATTTGTTTCATCCAAACCGTAAGGAATATGAAAAAATGGTTGAAAACCCATCTGCAGAATGGGCCCATTTAGCTTATATGAGAGATTTTTCCCAAACAAATGCACTATTTGAGAGATATTGTTGTCTCTTTATGAGACAAATTTCAGGTGGAGGAAATTATTAGTGACGCCTAGACTGTCCATTCATTGTATAAATATATGAGAAAGTTCAGAGCCAAAGGGACAGAAGAAATTCAAAGGAGGATTTTGAACCTTTCTTTTTTTATATTATTTATTTTGTAAAAATTTTCTTTTCAAATGGAGTAACAGATTGTTGGAATTTTGGGAGAATGGACGAATATTTTCGAAGAAGAATACAAAATTCCAGATTTCCTAATGGCTTTTGCCATGTGAGTAAAATGGTTTTATTTTCATTATAATATCTTCATATTCTTTGAGTAATTGATTATGCATTGATTTAAATTAGCTTTAGTTTGTTTTATCAATACATGGTTAATTGCTATCATTTATGTATTAATTTTTTCAATCTTTAAGACTGTATTATCCCAAAAATTCTTCCTCGACCATATGATGAAAATATTTTGTTGAAACTATATAAGAAAGCAGTTTACTCTTTGGCTTTCATCCTGTGTAGACTGTGCCATGTTTTTTCATTGTCTTCTCATGAAATTTCTTGATGTGAAATGTTACCTGTGTCGAATTAGCTTTAGTTTGTTCTCCACATAATAATTTATATCATGTTTTTCTTTATGTTGTTCATTATCTTTTGGTCTAGTATATCTGTGACTGATCATATATTCAACTATTTTGAGCTTACATCTGATTCTAGATAGTTGGTAACACCATTCCCGAGAATTGGAATTTCTTTCATTTTCAGTTATTGGACATTTCAAGGTCACATGATATATAAATATTTGTCTTTCTATTGTCATAAACGCGCTCCAGAATATGAAACACTTCCTTGAATTTCTTCAGGAAGTATTATTCTTTATTTTGTCACAGGTTTTCACTTGACAGAGGACAAGGGGAGTTCATACAAATGCAGAGAGATGAATTTAGTTTATTACTGCTCATCATCTAAAGGTTAGTTAGTGTATTATTTATTTAATTTGTTGATTTTTGAATGAAGAGTGATTGCATCATTTAAACGTCAATCTACTTTGTCTATTTTTGTTATATCATTTACAATCTTGTTCATTCGTTGTTCATTTAGAGTACTAGAATAATTTTGTTTGTTTTTAATCTTGTTTAGATCCATTATCTTAAAACAATTATTTTCACAAGGCTTTGCTCAAACCTTGTAAACTGTATATAACCATTTTATATAAACACTGTTAGTTAAGCATTTATAATTAAAGTGTTGATTGTTAGAGTAATATCTTTAGTTAGTTCACATATTTTAAATTCTTTTAGGATCTTAGTTGGCTAGCAGAGCCATAAAACTTGTCAGCGTAGATTATACCAAACAGCTTGGGTTAAGTAGACAACCCCAGACACGATCTTCCATTCTCATTGACGATGTGTCATAAACGCTCATCAACAAATGGCGCTAGAAGGAGGGATGAGTAAATTTAATGATTAAATGTTTTACCCCTCGGCCTGTCATAATTCCAAATTTATAAATTCTTCTTTCGTGTCATATTGAAATGCACTAGAAGGTAGGCCAGATTGACAAGCTAGATTTGCAGGAGACTTTGTTTTGAATGTATTTAATTCTCCATGGCTCCCCAAATCACAGTGTTGGAACATGATTTCCACTTCTCATTACCTGATATTCACAATGAGACAGTCTCTTTCTTTTCCAAACTCACCTTTGATGGTGGGGGGGATATATCTGCAAAAGACCATCTTAACAAGTTTTGGTGTAAATCCATCAAGCATGATATTTCTGATTTAAAGGTTTTATGCAGATTGTTCTCTTTTACTTTTAGGTGTCGGATTAAACATTGGTTTGAGACTTTTCCAACATATCACATTATTGATTGGTTTCAATTTGTAGATGAGTTTTTAGATTCTTTTGAAATCTATGATTAAAATCAATTATGTGAAGAATTTCAGGCTTTACTAATCAATGACAATTCATCTCCAGAGGTATTTTTAACAAGCATCCATCATGTTCTCTATAAGTTTCAATTTGATGACATGCCATTTGTACTAAATATCATCTCTGATGTTTGTGCCCTTTTCATCCAACCATTTTCAATCGCAAATGATGAATCAGTTACAAATCCTATCACTCAATTGTGAGAAGATTTTTTTTTGTGGGATGAGAGGAATCCATCCTAAAATTTTGAACAAGCAAGGGAGGTAGAATCTATTGAAAAGGTTCTTACTGAAAATCAAACTGGTTTTTCCTCTGAATAATTGTATATTCAGTCCTCGACCATCGTGGAAGAAGATTTGATGTTGAGTCAAGGTGAATGTCCATATTCTTCTAACTCTTGCTCTAATTAGTACTTAAATTTCAGTTATTGAAGAACACTTAGGTGATGAAAATGTTCTTAAGTATTCTAACATTCCTATGAAACTGCTTAGATATGTAAATCTGCAATTTGAAGAAGAAATTGTAAACCTTCATCCACAAATCATACCTTATCCACAAGAAATATTATATTTTTGTCATGGAAGTTTTGAATTGTCTATCATACATGAGGCAAATTTAGATGATCATATTATGTTCAAGGATTTGTCACAAAAATAGAGTGAAATTTTTAAGGAAAGTAAAGAAGAGTGTCTTGAGAATACAATTGTTATGTAATGAACATCAAAATACCATACAAAAAAAAAAAAATTGTTTACATAATTTACTTGGCAGTAAAGAATCCATTAGCGATAAGAATTCTACTATGCAACTCTGATATAGAACTTTATCATATAAATTTTTTACTATAAGACTCCTAAATTCTCCTTACCACATGCCATTCGAAATATGTCATCAAGTCTTACCTTAAGTGAGAAAGTTATAATGGGAAGCCCCAAGGCTTTAGCAAAAGAACCAAAACCTTTAGGCATAGGGTCTAAATGATTAAAGTAAACTTTACATAATCCATACTATACTCACCTTATTCGGCATAAGGTCTCCATACTATAGTTGCGCACAAGTGTTCTCGAAATTTTTCTCCTAGGGAGATCTCTTTGGTTCCTACCAACTTGGCCAAGGGTCTGGTTAAGGACCGATGACTGTCACAAGCCTCTGGGTCCTGGTCAATTAAAGGCTCTTAACTCAAAAACTGGTCAAATTGAAAGTTCGATGTCATGTCACTAGTGGGCCTACGACAACGAGAATCCAACCATTACCTAAGAACTATCGCAGGGGTATGGAAGCAACATTCCTTAAGTGGGAATGGAAATCCCTGTCAGGGTATTAAAGGTTCTTCATCCATCATTAAGGAAATCTACTGGTCATATTGAAAATCGCTTGGCTCTATTATCGAAGTGTCACGCCAACCTTGCCCTGCTCACGTGGCTCACTCATCCTTCGCACTATTCATAATTAATTAGAGATGACAAGGCATCATTTAGGTTTTGAGAGGGTTCAGGGTTTGTCATTCCTAGTTCTTTCTTTCCTTTTGAAGAGGATCTGTGTGTCGAGGGGGTTTTAGAGGTGAATATTGTGGCCCTGGTGGTTGCCTCCATCTGGTTGTAGATGACATGTCTTAAATTCCGGGTAAGTTCTTCTCTAAACTTAAAACATTAATACCTTGGTTATTTTAATAGGAAGATTATGATTTTTGGAACAAATTGTCTGTGCCAAGTTATCGTTCTATGTTCTCCCTCATTTTCTTCTTGTGGAATTCTTCTTTTGTCAACTTCCTTACATTACATTCGGAGCCATCCTTAACCTTGTTGCAATGGAATTTTCCTTGAGTTCATCAACGATTCTCTTTTATTTACTAAGAAGGAAAGTTAGCCCACCTATCTAGGTTTGGGATATAGGGTTTTGTAACACTTTGTCGTGAACCAGAATTCATATCTGAGTATTCATGAATCTGAGGGAAGTGTTTATTCCGGGGTTAATTACCAAAATATTGGCCAGATCAGTCTCTGCGTTTACTTTATTGACCTAAGCGATTATGTAAAAGGGTTCGGGTAGACTATACTCGTAGTCATGGTACTCCTGGTTTGAATGGGTGGATTAAGCTCTATTCTGCTAAAATACACATTCTTGTTGTTCACCTACACAAATGAAATCTCGATTTGGTCGATTATTGTATTTCATTATTAAAGAATATTGTGTAAAGAATTTTTTGTTTACTACAACTATATCATTCGTTTTTAAGAGTTGAAACATATCATTAATGATGGGCCCTGTTCTGATGTGAGGGTACCCATCAGTATGTATTGTCTCCTTCACCCTCGGCTCTGTACGACTATCCAGATGGAAGACGTCAAGGAAAGCATCATCTGCTGTGAGTTCAGAAGTTAAGTAAAATGTTGGTATGATGTATTTGTAGACATTTGCACTTAAATCATGTTCTTCTTACATTGTCTTCGTATACGAGTTTACTAATCATCGTATATGGTGGAATCCTCCAGGTTTCCGTCTATATGAAGGTTCTGGCTACTCACCTGTGTACTCGGCCTAACAAGGTATACAAGTTACCTTTCGTAACCCTTCAAAAGTTAGAACCATCCATGTTGCAACTGAGATGTAGTTACTAGTATCGTTTCCCTTAGTTTTCCTATCGGCTTGGGAAGGGAAAAAATTTCCAATGTAACTTAAAACCTTTGGGCTATAATTATTATAATACAATAATTTATGTACAGGTTTTTCTCGGTCTTTTGTTCAAAGTAAACAACTATTTTAATCATTCACCATGCGGATCTCACCCTATCCCGAAATCTGTTTACCAGGGCTATCATGATCTGAAAATTGGTACAAATTATAAAAGGCCATATCATTTTGTTTCCTTTCAAACTTTCCTATTTTTAATGTCAAAATGCCCTTCTGGAAAGAAAATGGCAATATTCATTTGGACTCAGCATGAATAGACATAATGATTTGGATTATATTATGATTATGTCTTTATTCTAGAACACTATATATATATATATGTGTGTGTGTGTGTGTGTGTGAGTGTGTGTGTGTGTGTGTGTGTGTGTGTGTGCTGGTGAAATCACTTGATGTTTATGCTATGTTGTGTTTGCCTAAATTCCAAACCATCCACTGCCACGATCTCTGAGTAGACAATTTCCCATATG
>JZKD02S0863744.1:168210-217278 GCA_000966675.3 Picea glauca
TTATTTGGCATTTTATGAATCTGCAATGGGTGAAGAATATATGTCATGTAACTTATCCCAAAGTTCTTTGGTTGATGAACATTTACCAACTTTTTCTCTTATTAGATTAGGTAATCCTTCCCAGATGAAATCCATTGCTATTTTTTTATTCTTCTTCATCTCCTTCTTGGTTGCAGTATTTTCCCTTTTTGAACTATCATATCATATAACAACCGATATCCCTATAATATCCATGCATTTGTAAAAATACTTTCGTCCTTCTTCTCCACATCTCATACTTTAAACCATTCTGACCATTAAACATTGGTACTCCATTCTTATAATAATCCATGATCTCCTTCCAGTGGTTAAACTGTTTCCTGAAGGAACATGATTTGATACCAATTGTTGGATTACTGAGAGGGGGGGGGGGGGGGGAATCAATAATAGATAAATTTAATCCTTTTTCACCATAAAATGCAAGTGTTATATCAATGTAGCATTATCATACAATAGTTGCAGAGTAAATAAACAATGAGCAAATGAAAAATCGCAAACATACACAGTACACCAGTGTTTTACGTGGAAACCCAAAGTGGGAGAAAACCACATAATGTTTTTTCTTATATGTCTTTAAGAATTACATTCATTGGAAGCACCAACTTCCTTTGTTTTCCAGATGCAATTGGAAGGAGGCTCCAAACCCCTAGTTTCTTAGGCTACAACCTGAGGGAAGCTCCAACTCCCCAGTTCTCTAGCTACAACCATAAGGAGGCTACAACCCACTATGTTCTCTAGCTACAACCGGAAGGTGGCTACAACCACCTGTCCTTTCCCCATCCAACCGCCCTGATGTAGAAGTAGAATGATGTAACCATTGTCACAATATCACTGTGAGATATACCACTGCAACAACCTGTAGCCAACCAACCCATAAAAACTTGTACCAAACAACTTTTAATCAACCTGTACCATAAACAAATACATCAACCATGCACCAACCTATACCTCAACCTATACCATCAATGAGTGCATCAACCATGAACCAAATATGTACCAATCATGCATCAAATACACATAAACTCTGACTCATCAAGATGTACCAACATCATCAACTATACACCTCATGTATGTGCTAACTCATCAACTACTTGTCTCAACCATGTACCCAACATGTACCTCAACCAAAATCCCTCATCAATCTCATCATCCAAATCTGATTTGATCACATATACCTCAAACACTATACCACAAGTCTGTACTTCAAACCATGTGCTAGAACCTCATTTTTATAAAACCTCTATCTATACGAATAACTTTAGCAACATACCTCAACCAAAATCCCTCAAACATGAACCAATACTAAACTTCAGTAGATCCACCTCAGATCAACTCTACAACAAGCCATAAACTCCCAAGAGGGCATCCAACATATTTACAAGGAAAAACCTCAACTCAACACTACACATATGAGAACCATATCTTTTTTTCTTCTTGTAGCATCTTGTTGCCATGTTTTTGTTGTCGCAAATCCACTGCCGCAATTTTTCTTCCACGATTTTTCTACCGCACTTTTTCTACTACGGTTTTTCTACCACACTTTTCCTACTGCGATTTTTTTGCCATGATTTTTTTGCCACTTTTTCTACTACAATTTTTTTGCCGCACTTTTCCTACTGTGATTTTTCTACTACACTTTTGTTGCCGCACTTTTCTTGCCACACTTTTTCTTCCATAGTTTTCCTGCCACATTTTTCCCTCCACACTTTTTCTAGAGCACTTTTTCTGCCGTACTTTTCCTTCTGCAATTTTTCTCTATTAATAATGCCTATACAAATAACCTTTCACAAAAATAGATATTCAATTATATTCAAGTGTGACTAATGAGAGAGCCTTGCCTCTTATTTATATTTTCATGTAGCATCCTTAAGGGGTTACCTTTTAACCATATTAACCCACTTTCCTTATTTTGGGTTTAACCCACTTATAACCACTTGTCGACTTAACTTAACCACTTTCCATAATTATTAAGTTCTCCATTAACTTTATTATTTAAATAATTTATTTTTCATCCTCTTTGACTTATATTACACTCATCACTTCACTTTTTTATTTAAATAATTTCTTCTTTGCAAACAGTTTGACTACTTTGACCTTTTGGGGCTTCTAGATGACTCATGAGGGTTCTCCAACTTCACATGGCCATAACTCTCTAACCGTGAGGAGTTATGTGGCATTCAAAATACCACCGGAAATGACATGACATGTACTATCCATATAGAATACTTTTACCTACAAATATATCAAAACTCATACCATTATCCATAAAACAAACTTGGTTCCATTACACAAACCTTTGTGCTAGCGAAATTTGCTACCAGACCTTCTTCAAGGGTTGACATCAATGACAACCAACCCAATTGATCAACAAATTGAAGGGGATACTAGTAGATATATATGGTGTGTGCACCATGGAATAATGTGAAGTGATTGATATAGTAGATAACACTCAACCTTATCCAACACTATTGGAACTGGATTGGGAATTTGACAATCAAGAAATCATTAAATCGAAGGCCAGGAAAATGATCTTTGAGTTAGAAGAGTACAAATTTATTGCACCCTTAGACCCTTTAGAAGGTGGGATATGCATTGAACCTGCGGCAAAAAAAATCATTACAGACGAGGTAAATCAATTTTATAGAACTAATGTGACTACCTTGACCCAACTGTAGATGGAATGCAGAGCTAGAGGAGCATTAGTTCATGTGCATCAGACTCTGAGATAGGCCTGGAGAATTGGAAACAACATTTTCATGAGATATCTACCAAAAGATGTGCAAGAATGACATGCACACTGATATGGATTGGGTTGGAGGTAAGAGAACATCCTACTTTTTATGGTCATAATGATTTGGAAGAAATTTTAAGAAATTTTGAATTAGATGTTTTGTAAAATCAAAGGTTATTATTTATAGATCTATATTTAAAAGAAACACTTGCACATTGGTGTGGTACTCATAAAGAGAATATTAATAATCATTACAATACAAGAGGTTACTATGCATTAGATTTGGTGCAGAGAAGGAGATCAAAATATATTTGGAGAAGTATGATGGCTTTGGGAAACCCAAAGATCATATAGATAGGTAAATAGTCCAATGGAGATTAGTACCACTAGAGGAATGGAAACATTATTTTATTCATACATTAGAAGGCATCCAAGGAATTGGTACACAGAATTAGAACTGTACAAACGAACTACGAACTGGGAGGAAATGCAACAAAATTTTGTCATTACATTTGCATTTGAGGATGAGAACCCAATGGTAGATACAACACTAAAAGTGGTAAGAGATAGGATCTTTGAAGAGCCTGAATTTGAAATTTTCACAGCCTATCAGAATCAAAATCGACAGACAAATAGGAAGTTGTTACACTATTATCACATCGCAAGAGAGGATCCAATAGAAGAAAATCAACGCGATATTCAGATCACAAAAGTTAAAGGGAAAAGAGAAGTAAAAGGTCCACAGTTAGAGTCAGAAGAGTTTTCTACACCACTAAATAGAAATAAAGTTAATATTGGAATGGAGGAGAGTCTAAATATTTAAAGTATTGGTGATTATTGGGACAAACAGACAGTAGAAAGCAAAACAAAGTTACTGTGCTAGTATAGTGACTTATTTCCAACAACATTTTCAAAGATGAAAGGGGTAGCAGGAGAACTTGGAGAAATGAATATTCCTCTAAGACCAAATTCCATACCAATCAAACAGATACCTTAGAGGATGAATCTAGTATATAAACAAAAAATTAAGGAAAAACTTGACAAGATGTTAGAGGCCAATATAATAGAACATGTTGAAGAATCAGAATGGATTAGCCCCATGGTAGTTCAGGATTAGCCCCATGGGGAATCAGAATCTGTGTAGACTTGAGGAAGTTGAATGATTCTTGTCTACATGATCCCTTTCCTACCCCATTTACATATAAAGTATTGGAGAAACTAGGAGGACAAGAAGCATACTCATTTACTGATGGGTTTTCAAGGTATCACTAGATAAAGATAGGATTAGAGATCAACACAAGAGCACATTTTCCATAGAATGGGGCTTATATTAGTACACAATGATACCTTTTGGATTGAAGAATCCACCAGAAATTTTTTCAAGGGTAGTAGTAGCTATATTTACGTATTTTATACATAAGTTTTTGGAAGTTTATTTACATGATTGGACATTATTTAGTTTATTGAAGGATCATGTAGAAGTATTAATATTGATGTTAGACAGGTGTAGACAATGTCGGATTTCATTGAACATTAATAAATGCATATTCAGCACAACATTTGGAATTTTGTTATGGCATGTGGTATGTAAACAGGGTTTGTTGGTTGATCCTGCCAAAATTGTTGTCATAGTTAATTTACCACCACCTAAGTTAGTGCGCCAGTTAAAAAGTACACCTGGTCATATAAGGTACTATAGGAATTTTATAAGGGGATATGCATAGATTATTGTTCCCGTGGAGAAATTGTTGAATAATGACATTAAGTATAAGTGGAATGATGAGTACCAACAAAGTTTGGATATATTGAAGGAGAAAATGGTGATAACGCCAATTTTTGTATTTCCTAATTGTTCAAAGGAGTTCCATGTTCATGTGGTTGCATCTTCAATAAAATTAGGAGCAGTTTTGACACAACCAAGAGAAGGTTATATACATAACCCTATAGCATCTGCAAGAAGGAAGCTTTCAGACTCAAAGAAAAATTACAACACAAAAGAAAGAGAATGTTTTTCTATGGTGTATGCATTGCAAAAGTTTAGACATTATTTTTTAGGCCAACATTTTAAGATGTTCACATATCACTCTTCTCTTAGATATTTGGTCAATAAACCAGTGTTGGGGTGGAGAATATGAAGATGTTTTTTTTTTAAGGAACTTTATTTTGAAGTAGTTGTGAAGCCTAATATATTGACTACATGGCCAGATCATCTGTCCAGGATAACTAATGGAGAGGAACCAAGCAACTTGGAAGAAAAATTCTCGTATGCATAACTATTTTCAGTACAAATTGTTGATGAATATTTTGTTGACATTATTGAATTTTTGAGTACAAGATTTTCCCCAAAGGAATATAATACTACACAGAAAAATAATTTGGTAGTTAGAGATGCAGACTGCCAACTTATTGGAGGTAACCTGTACAAATTAGGTGCAAAAAATATTTTTAGGAGATGTGTCATGGAGCATAAATGACCTATAATTTTAACAGAATCACATGAAGGAATAGTTGGAGGAAATTATGCAGGGAAATATATTGTGCAAAAGATATTGCACGCAGGAATATGGTGACAAAATATTCACAAGGATGCAAAGGATTATTGTCATAATTGTGATGTCTATCAGAGGGTTGGAAATCCATGCAGGAGGGATGAGATGAAATTAATACCTCATGTCACTTTGACAGTGTTTGAAAAATGGGCAGTAGACTTTGTAGGACCAATCAATGCACTAGCTATAAGATTAAGAGAGAAGTATATTATTACAACGACATAATATTTGACAAGATGGGTTGAAGAAACAATAGTGAAGGATTGCAGTGCATACGATACAACACACTTCTTGTTTGAGCAAGTATTTACAATATTTGGATTCCCTAGAATTCCTATGAGTGATCAGGGGACTCATTTTATCAATAGTACCATCCAAAAAATTACTGAAGAATTTGAGATACATCATTAGAAGAACACTCCATGCCATACTCAAGCTACTGGATAATAAAATCATTTAATAAGATATTGGAGAATGCAATTTTAACTTAGATTTGTAATATAAAGAGGGATGATTAGGAATTGAATATACCAGAAGTGTTATGGGATTATATAACTACATGAAAGAAACTTACAGGGAAGACACCTTTCAGATTCGTGTATGGACAAGAAGTAGTGGTTCCCTTGGATTATTTGATACCAATTTTGTGCATTACATTTATTACAAACATGACAAAAAGAGGCACAATGTAGGAAATATTGGCTCAACTCATGGAATTATAAGAAGACATGATTATAGTTAGTTTCCATCATGAAGTACAGAAAGAAAAAGATAAATATTGGCATGACAGACATATCAAGAGGAAACAATTTAAGGGATGAGATTTGGTTCTCCTTTATGAAAGTAAATATTTGCAGCACCCAACGAAGTTTAGGATGCATTGACTAGGGCCATATGAGATGAAGTTTGACACAGATGGAGGTGTTGTGCAACTGTAGGATTTAACAGGAAAGGAGATTCAAGGTTTGGTGAATGGTAGTCAATTGAAACTGTATAGGGACAATCAACCCAACCACCCTCATTAGTTTTAGTGCAAAGAATTAGAATTGTACATATTGTATATAGTAGGAGTTAAAGGAACAAAAAGGAAGAAAAAATTTGGAAATATAAGAAAAAGACAAAAATATGTAGCAGATAGATAGGTGAGGGATACAACCCATAGCATAAGTTAGTAAGTGGCATGAAAAAACCTGAAGAAACTGCATGGCGAAAAAATAAGAACGTAGTGCGACAGGATAGAAAGCGGACGAAAAAAGGAAAAAGGCGGTGAATGGAAAAGTGGGATACGACATAGCATTTATGACAGGATTTATAAAAGAAGGAAATGTGAACAACAAGACTCATTGTGACTTGGAGAAGAAGAGAGATAAGGAGCAAAAAAATCATTTGAGAATGTATTCCCGAAGGATTCAACGATGATTAAAGAGAAGTATTTTCATGATTTTTGCAGTATAGAATCGTCAAAGGTTGGAGCTCCCAAATGCATGACAAGGAAAACACACAACACCACAATATCACTGCAAGAGAAAGCACCAAAAGTTGAAAACCCTAATCAACAGGAAGGAGTCATAGACATGGACATGATTCCATCACCTGAACCAATGAGTCCAATAGTGGTCGAAGAACAAGAACAAAAAATAGAAGCAATGGATTTGGATCCAAGGGATGAAGAACAAAACCCTACTGAAGAAAAAAAATGTGCATAGAAGTTGCGTTTGAGAGTGCCACAATAGAAAAATGGGGAAGGTAAGAAAAGAACAAAATCATATGAGCCTAGGGCATAGGAAGAACCGATACAGTAACTTGTCATAGAGACAACACCGCAAACAAAATAATAGGTATAGGTCGAGGATCTCATATGACAACCAAATTATGATGCATAGGAAGAAGAGGATGTGCACTAAGAAGAAGTTCCATCCACCGTGATAAAAAAGAGGAAGGGGAAACATCCAGTGCATAGTTCATTGCACAAACAGACATAAGTTACAATAGAACTATTGTGCATACCTGAAGGAGTTACAATCCTACTTGGCATTTTAAAACACATGGAGAAATTGAAATACATGGACCACAACATTGCAGAAAGGGATAAGTTCCCCTAGTTTGAGACACATGTATATATGGAAAGAAAAGGGATAAGTTTGTCAAGAGTTCCAATATTAGAAAAAAAACAATGGATTACAGGGTTTTATAATACAGACATATTGAATTTATTAGAAATCCTACACTTTGGAAGGGGTAAAGATGTGAACAAATGCTTCAAACAATTACTAGCCTTGGTGCATGGAGGTGTTCTATGGATGGATAGACCATTCTGAATCGATGTTGATCTAATTGCAGCAATAAAAAATATGCCTATTGATTTAGAGAAGAAAGAACAATATATGGATGAAAAAACTAAGGAGAAGGCCCTGATAGAGGAGATGAATAAGACATATGGAACAGAGAGATGGTCCTGGGGACTCATAATCAACAGGATCAACAAACCCACAAAAATATTGGAAAATAAGTTAATGACATGAAAATTGTTGAGGAAATGTCCCAAGGAAGAAGCACAAGAATGAGTCATAGCAACATTTGTGTAGTGCGTGAAAGGGACTTTACTTAGATAGAGTCCATACTTACTGAATTTATTTTTGGATGATTGCAAATATGCACAATAATTAGGCACAAAGTTCCATTATTCTTGCTTGATTATACTCATATATTTGGTGGTTTGGGGACACCCCAAATAAAGTTTATTTTTGCAAAGTATTGGAAAGTGTCGCACAACAAAATACACAAATTTGTGGCACATATCATATTCAAATACAAGGAAGGCTAATTATAGCACATTTGCAATGTATTTTGATGAAATACAGGAGAAGGTAGATGAGACATGGAGGATACCACCTAAAGTGGTGGAAGAACACAAGAACATAACTAATTTTTAGGTGTCAAGACAATGTGTGGATTTAGGAAAACAAAGATCCAAATACAAATTGGATCTAGATAGGGTATTGTGCTACATGAGAGGAGGTTCAAGTGGCCATGAAAGACTATTCAGATGAATGGAAAGTATTATTGGTTTTAAAGAAGAGAAAAAAAGGAAAGTAGCCAGTATAAGTTGGCACATCGCAGAAATCCAACAGTCCAACATCCATTACGAGAAAGGTGGCAGAGCATGAAAATGAAATTGGAGGGATCATGATAGTGAGAAAACCTATATAGAAGAGAAATATTCAAAATCCATCAACGTAGGAGAAGGATAACGTTGAAGTGACCAATGGGTAAGTACACAAGGATAAGAATATTCCCACATAGGAAGAACTCGGAGGAGATGATGTACCTGACATGGAAGTACCAGCGTAGACATACACTCTGTCAATGAAGTGGAAAGCGTTATAGGAAGCAAGCCAGACAAAGAAGATAAAGGCACACAAGAGAATTCCATAGTTAACATTGATAGAGGATGAAGCAAATATTATTGCTGAGAAAGTACATGATCATGCAACAAAGGCATGGTATGACCTGGAAAAGAAAAGGGAATAAATCATAAATAAGCTATCATAAGTTAAGGAGACTTTGGAACAAATAAAACTAAATGCAACGTAGTAGAAGGTGTAACATAAGGCCCAACCACAAAATAATGATCAAGAAGATACAATCCTAGCACAAGAGATGGTCCAAAATATAGGAAGTGAGAATTTATATATCACTTAGAACATGCTACATATGGATGAGGGGACAACACAGAAATAGTTGAAGTATATCGACCACTTGGACTTGGCATTGGCCAAGATCCCCACTAAAGTGTTGTATAAACTACAAGTTAATGTAGCACAAGATATTCAATCAAGGGCATGTGCAGAAGCGATAGGATTAAAAATGTCTAAGGCACTAAATGACACACTGAAGATAACTCTCAACAAGGTGCAGGTTGAGAAGGAAGAAGTGAAACAACACATGGGCCAGATATAGAAGCGTGTATAATAAGTATTCAAGTTAGTTCCAGATAGCATGCAAGAAGGGGCACATTTGTGGACAGAGGAAAATATTGGAATGATAGAAAAAGCCATGGAGAACTATGAGAGCCATATCATAGACTTGATGGCACTCTTATATCCAACAACACTGCCAAAATTTATATCACAAAGAGAGTAGGAGGTTGAAGGGAACATGGAGAACATGATGCAGAGTATCAAGGAAGTTACAGAGTTATAAGACAAAAGTGCACAAATATGGACAAATCTATAGGAGGAAGAAGATTTTTAGGAGTTGGAACAAAAGGAAGAAGGAGTCAACACAACTTTGCAAGATTTGAAGCAAAATAATAAGGAAATGAACATATAGAAAAGGTTGAGGAGCATGCGGGAGATAAATAACTTGTAGATGGGATTGAAAAATGTACAAGAAGAAAAGAAGTTGAGGCAGGCTCAGTTGGAGCCATTGCAGGAAGGTGTAGAGAAGATGTTGATAGAGATGGATGAATCCAAGGAACAAATTGAAAACCTTAGGTTTGAGGCTAAATAAATACTGAAGGATCATATCAAACCACAAACTATGGAGTTTGTTACAGAGAAGAGTGCACACGTGAAGACTCACACTGAAGAGATTTCAGGTAGATTCCAAGAGTTGGAGAAGTCTTTCAAACATGCAAACACTACCTGAGTGGCTTGGGATGATCCACAAGTAAGTGTTTGGGGCATGTTGGAGCAGTCTATTTCAAGATATTTTTGGGAAATGTACAACAAATTTGGAATAAAGTTATAAATGGGACCACAAATGGAGCGTGTGTCAAAATTCTAGGAAATACAACATGCCAGAATGAAAGGAAAGTATAACGTCGAGAAATAGGTAAAAGAAGTGTGAGGAAGAGGAAAGGAAAATGAATAAAGAAGGACATCAAAATGAGGAAAAATTTGGATCAAGAAATAGATGTGCACAAGAGGTTTTAATGTGGACAAACCTAATCCACTTGGGGTTAGGGTTTTGGGTCCTTGTTGTAGTGTTTTTAACCCATTTTGGTAGTATAAATATGTATTGTAAGAATTGAGGCAATCATATATGTGATGGTATGGTTTTGATGAGTTTTGATTCACAACCATTATATTTTGGTTGAGAGTTGTGTAGCTAGTGTTGAATCCATTTTGGAGACTTATTGATTGTAATTGAGGGTCAAGTCACAAGTTGTGGAGCTTGGTGTGACACTGATAAGCCTCACCTATGCACCATACTTTTGATGTAATGCGCGTAGCGCAGAGACTTGAAGATGAATAATAAATAATCTAGATATTTGTTGGCATATCCCAAGGGGGTGAACCACGGTAAAATGTTGTGTCAATGTGTGGAATGGTGATGTTATTTATTTTATGATGAATGAATGAATGAATGAATGAATATGTTATACTTAAATTACAACGCACAGTAGATTAGTCATGTTATTTTATGTATAATGAATGGTACATCTAAATGATGGTATGGTAGAATGATATATATGAAGCATAATGGATGCCTAACATCCTTATGAGCACCATCTCTTCCCTGAATGCATACATTTGGGTCCCGCAGTCACCCATAATCCATCTCGGGTGAGACTTCATTTTTCACTATGTGCTCATTTTTTCCTTCTGGTCTCCAAAAGGGTCGATGGTTTGTAGGGTTTTACTATAAACCTAAGGTAGAACCCGGGCGAGCCCAAGCATTCCAACACTACCAATATTTGAACATGAAATAAATAAACATGCACAATAAAATCCTTTGAGGGGAAAAAAACCTTAGATCTATATTATAAATAATGAAATAGTACAAAAAGTAAACACCTTGAGACATCATTACCATACTCCTATCCCCAAGATCCTTGATTCTCCTACTTAGCCTCTCTCACTTGGTGGAAAAATGATGTAAAATCCCCACTTTAATTAATGCTTAATGTAGATATAATGTGTGGCCATGGCCAAGAAATGTATATGTGAATTGTATTTATGAATTTTAATAATAAAATATGACGCAGACACCAACCCTATCGGCCCTCAGGTCGACAATCCGCTACAGGATCGCTCTACTTCCTCTCCTTGAGTCGGATTGACTCTTTGATTCCTCTTCGGGGAATCCAACAAACACAAAATGATGCTTCTCCATAGGTCCTTACGAATTGAGCTCACGTGATCGAACACGAAACCTCAATTCCCACCTCCTTTTGACCAAACGATGTGGTCGTGTTTCTCACGATTTCGGGACCTCGGAGTTCACAACTTCTCCTACCAAATCTTCAACTCTTCACCTTCCGAAACCCGAACTTCCGATGTGCCTAAGCACTTGTCACAACTCACCACTCACGAGTTCGTGAATTGAAACTCCCAACTCTTGCTTCCAAATCTCACGATACCCGAAATGCCAATACGGGTATGCTCCTTCTCTTGTTAGCGCCCTCCACACGTGACCACCAGCTAGGCCTAACTCTATCACTTTTCACTTCTTGCCGCTTCATGAGTTTCGATGTTGAACTCCCGGTTCTTGTCTCGTGAATCCTTGAGGCACAAGAGGTCAACAAGGTATTGACTTCTTTCAATGGACAACACGCATCCACTCATTTCTTCCACGGCCCACCTCATGATTATGTCACGTGTCCCTTGTGCTATCTTCGCACTTCACGATTTCGCTCCTCAAGCGATGCCTCCTTGGTATCCCTGACACCTGAAGTGCCGAGATTGTGAACTCATCAGCAACCTTATCGCAACTCGCGACTTCGAGACTTCTAGGACGAAAGTCGCAACCTTCTATCCTCTGAAACGCTGAAACACCGAACCCCGATACATGTCACTGATAGCTGGCCCCACACACATGTTTCTTCGCCCCTTCGGGACTTCGCCTTTCGCGTCTTCGCGAATCTCACTACAAGGCCTTTGGCTCTCCTGCTCACGAAACCCCAAAATTCCAAAACTCTTAGACTCTGACACGTGTCCAAGTACTGGGCCCCACTACGAAACTTTCCACCTTGCCGAGGTTTCGAACTTCACAGTTTCGGGAATCCAAATGATGAAGTTTCGGTCTTTCCACCCACGAAACCCAGAAATAGAATTTCGCGAGTAGATCCAACGGTCCTCATTGGCGTGAATCTACAACCCTCTCTCTCCTGAGATTTCTCTTGGAAAAAAATGACCACCGTAACCTCCTTGCTCCTCTGCGAGATCTGATAGCTCGTGGGATTTCACGAATTCTCCACGGAGAATTCTGACCGTTTGTTCTCCCTTCTGAGAACTTCTCCAAATTTGATAAAGTGGTTTGCCACAAAACCTAACCACCTGCAACATAAACTTGTGACACCTCCTTTCAACACTTGAAGGCACTAATTCTTCTGAGGTTTTCTTCAACAACTTCAAAGACTCTATCCCTCCTGAGCTTTCTCCAACTCTGAGTCTTAAAGAAGACTCTTGCACGCACTCCTTGTGGAAAATTCTTCAATTACTTTAAAGAATTGAAGTCCTTCGACTCTACGCACTCCCTGCAGCAGTAGTCCTTCAACAATTTTCCAGGTATTACAAACCTTGAAACTACTCTCGGCCTATGCACACTTTGCACGGCGCCTGTGCCTAACTGCACTTCTGAGGAAATGAGAACAAAATCTATCCTATCTGAGATTTCAGAGATAAAACTCTGAACTCTTGTCAACACACTCCTTGCGGACAATTCAATTGCACTCCTTGCAGGAACTCTTGCTCAGATAGAGAAACAATTAAAACTCATTTCCCTTACTCTCTCTCTCTCTCAGATTTCAGACATTTAACAAGAAATCATTCATACACAGCATAAACAGCAAATGCATGACAGAAAGAGTAAAACATTCATGAGCATAACATTCAACAATGCACACACAGAGAATATATGAGAACCATGAGTCTGAATCAAGGCTTTTTGTATTAATCCAAAACTTTTGTACATAGAATTCTTCTATACATCTCTTTGCTTCTTCTCTTCTCCGCTCTATGCTCTCATCTTAATAATAATAATACAATTATACAATGAGGGTGTCTATATCTCATTTCCCTCTTGCGCTCTAAAACTGTCTAATCTAAGCATTAAATTCTATCTACCTACATTCATTACACATAAAGGCTCATATCTACTATGGACGAGAGCAGATCACTCAAGGTCCTTTTACAATAATACAAACATGCCTCCACTTAATGACTTCATTAATATTTCAAATAAATTTCAAAAAAATGTGCTCGGTGCTTTTCCAGCTGTCTCTTATCTCCACGTTGGCTTGCTGCTGGCTATGCTTGCACAACCTTACAATGCTCCTGCATCATACTCCCTCACTTGAAAATTTTCATGGGCTCCTATCCATGAGCTCGCGCATGGTCTGTCCATGCTTTTGTATTTCAGCTTCATTCTCCCAGTTGGCATCTTCAACTGGATGGCCCTTCCACTTGACAAAGTATTCAAAGTATTGTTTCCACCTGGTCCTCTTACCAACTCTTTTATCCAGTATGTGCTCCATTTGTGGCTTTTCTACAACTGGCATTTGTTTTTTCCACTGAACCTTTGGCTGTTCATTTCCTGCTTCTGCTTCCTTAGCTTTATAGGGGTACAAATCTGAGACATTGAATATCAGAGAAATTCTTATTCCATCGGGTAATTCAATCTAATAAGCATTTGCCCCAAATTTCTTCAAGACCTTAAATGGTCCGATCTTCTTCATCTTTATTTTTGTTATATGTGCTAGAATCAAATCACCAACCTCAAATTGAAGTTGTCTCCTGTGTTGATCTGCTCTGTGCTTATACTCTTGGCTCGAGTTCTGCAATCGCTCCTTCACCTGGTTGTGAAGTTCCTTCATCGCTTCTGCAAAATCTTCTACACTAGCACTCCTAGTCGCAATCTGTTCTGAATCTCTCAACTCAAAAATTCCTCTTGGCTGCATGCCATAGACAATCTGAAATGGACTCTGTCCTGTGCTTCTATTTAGTGAGTCGTTATATGCAAATTCCACCTGTGGAAAAATATTGTCCCAGTGAATGTGGTGTTTTGTCACCAAGCTCCTTAGCAAGTCTCCCAAACTTCTATTCACAACTTCAGTCTGTCTATCCATCTGAGGATGATAATCTAAACTGAACGATAATTTTGTTCCCAGCTTTTTCCATAAGGTCCTCCAGAAGTGTCCCACGAACTTGGTGTCTCGATCCAAAACTATGCTCCTTCGTAAGCCGTGAAGTCGAATGACTTCTTTGAAAAACAGGTTCGCAATGTGAGTTGCATCACTGGTTTTCTGACATGGAATGAAATGTGTCATTTTGGAAAATCTATCCACCACCACAAAGATTGAGTCAAACCCTCTTTGTGTTCTTGGTGTTGACACTCAGAACTGAAATGGGTTGCAGCAAATCAATCCCGAGGCAACCTCGGACCACTTTGGATTAGAAGCTGCCCTCTTCCAACCCGAGAGGGATCTCTTGAAGAATGTCACAATAGGAATTTAAATAGCATGAAAAAGGTGGGCAGATTTATGGGTGAAAGATGGTCTTGGATTCATGGGGTTTGGGGGTTAAACCAGGAAAAGGTCCATTGGGCATGGAGTCAAATGAAAACCGAAGAAAAGAGACAATAACAGAGATTAAATAACTTGCAGAAAGTGAGGCAAAGTAAGTCTATCTTTCAGCGCTTTGATAAATCATGATGCAGTGGTGGAAAGAAAAAGGAAGGGCCGACGTAGCGAAGGATATATGCAGCATTCTGAAAATGTAGGCTGGTCTTACACCGCTAATAGCGTGTGCAGAGGAAAGACATCAAACAATTACAGAAAACCCAAATCCATTCGTTATAGTAGTGGTCGTACTAAAGTATAACGAAGCCCATCGGTTAGATGAAAACAAAATGTAATGCAGTCGTGATGGATTAAGGAAGACATAAAGAAACGATAACACATCAACTGCAAGTTAGGAATACATAAATGAAATCCAAACAATTTAACACAGTCGAAGGAGAAGAAAACATGTTGAAAGAAAATCAACCGTGATGAATCTCACAATCACAAGGAAAAAATCATCTTTATTGCTCCATTAACAGTTTACAAAAAACTCAGTCCATAAATGGCTTACAAAAAAAACTCAGACATTTACAATGAAACCCTCTTCAGAAGAGGTTTCCCCTCTGTTGCGCTCATGCGGCCCCCCTCCTGGTGCTACATACATCAGTCTTTTTAAACAGAAAAATAAAACTCTTTGTCTTCCAGGAATCTAAAGCGGTTTGTCTTCCTGGCACTCACAGAAACAATGTTGGCTCGTTAGACCGTTGCTAAACATTTTGACATCTCGTCATCCCTTCCTTGACACTTGGAAGCTGCGGTTTTGCTTTCTAATTTACAGTATCCTTCACTTCTGGATAGCATTAATTGTTGATGTTAAATTGTTTTCTTGATCATTTTGCAGAGGCAAGCTCAGTATGCAGCAACTTGGCAGATGCAACCATGTTAGTTAATGCGGGAACAACTTCATTATACTTCCTGGTTTTCAAACCACAGTCTGGATTTACCCACAAGATGTTTGTCTCCAGCACAGCAAGAATCTTGCGGATATGGTCTGCAATTTCTTCTGTGTCTGGAATGCGAGGAGAGTGTATATCATAAACCCCAAGACTGATTCCGGCCCCATATTTCACACCCTCCTGGAAAACTCTCAGTAATTTCTCATCAGAGCGGGAATTCTCAATGGTAATGACATCGGCATCCATATCAATAATGGAATGAATGGTGTCGTTGAAGTTGGAGTAACACATGTGGGTGTGGATCTGAGTAGTATCCTTCAACCACAGTTGGTGATACGGAAACCATGAACAGCCCATTCTAGGTAGTGAGCCTATTCTTCCTTGCGCATGATCATCACGTCTTCTGAACAAGGTAGCCGCACTCTTCTTCAAGTCATCCACGGTCGGAAGAAACTTCAGCTTCATACCCAAATTCGAACTGTTGTGATCAGAGCATTTGTTTAAGAACGAAACTTGAATAGTTCTGCCTTCAGAATCGTCATCTTCGCTCGATAAACCCACATCACACAAGCTCTCTGCATCGGCTTCAATGGACGAGAGACTCAATCTACAGCTGCACCCAAACGCAGAACACCCCTCTTCGAAACTGGATCTTCCATAGCTTCGTAAGCCTCCTTCTTCAGCTCGTCCGAATCCTTTCCTTTTAGCACATCGTATAGTGTAGCTTTTTTCTACGGTGTTGAAACTCTTTGGCACATAACAGACCCGGGGCTAATTTTATTCCTTTTCTCGGTCGTTTGTAGGTATTTTCCCTGGGAATCTCCCGGAAATTTCCGGCTACAATTGCTGCCGAGTTTCTGTGTTCTGACAACTTCAGAGGCCTTCTTCAAGGCGTCATGTTTTTATTCGACTGCGCATACAGACTAGTCATTATTCTCGTTCTGCAGCTGCACCCTGCCGATAAAATAGAAACGCTTCTGTCACGCTTTCTGTCCTCCAGTAGTATCATTTTACTGCCCGGGAGTTTATAAAATTTTGAGCGAGAAGTGTTGCATAAGATCTAAAGTTTTCCTATAGAGAATGCTTAGTATTCCCCTGCTACAGCATATCTGGTATTTCAAGGTAACTGAAGAAGTTGGAATTGTAATAGAAATACTACCCTTGTAGTTATTCGAACTATGACTTCATTCACTTTTAACCACCTTTATAAAACTCAGGGAGAAAAACAAATATCTTGATCTGTTTTTACTTCTATATATCAATATGATGATGAAGTATAAACCCTGGAGAAGTTCATTGTATTATTTCTCAAAGAGGATTCATAAGCAAAGGAAAGCAACTTCTGATCATAGGATTCCAGCTCAGAGAATGGCCTAGCAAATGTTGCAAGTAAATTTTCCCTTTCATCTAGTCCTGGATATGCAACCTGGCGGCGAATAGCATCATAGGCGAATGAGAATACTCTTGCATAAGTTTAACAACATCCTCAAAAGCTTGTTACATGGATCTGTCGTTTTCTCCCAAAACAGATGGTCCGTTTCCAAACGGAATGAGTGCGGGGCAGATGGCCAGGACTGGACTTAAATTCAAATCGTTCTCCAAAAAGCCCGATTACATCCGACTGGACAAAGAATCAGACACGCTCTACCTTCCGCACATCATTGTATGTGACATGGGCACTGAAGTGTGGCTGAGGAACATGCTGGCGTTGGAGTTCAACGACGCCCTTTGTCCTAAGTACTTGACCCGTTACGTTGCCCTCATGGGCACCCTCGTCCAGTCTCGGTCCCATTCTCAGACTATTATAATGGAAAATATCAGTCTCACAACACTTTGGAAAGATTTCTTAGGACGAGAAGCTGTGCATGAAATGAACTGCTTGCACCTTGCATATAGGGGGTGTTGTTCTTTGGGCGATGGATACGCCGCCACCAACAAAAATTATCTTCATCGTAGGGAGCGCGGATTTCTGTTACGTGTTTCAAAAGCTCTGGCAAACGGATTCTCCGGGAGCTGCAGAGACAGTGTGACAATCTCCACTCCAAACCCAACTTGCCAAATAGAGTCTAGCGTCATTCTCATAAACAAATCCTGCATGTCCAGGGACTGCTGATAGAGTGAAATACGTGAGAGAATATGAGCGAGTTTGAGAGAGTATTCTCGGAAAACCACTGTGCTAAAATCCCTCAAGTTTTTTTTTGAAGCGAACTCAAAGCTGGCAGTCTTACGTTGTTTCTTCCACATTTCTCCATCTGCACTGAAAATCCCATCACCCATAAGCACTTCCATGTAATACCTTAGGATAGTTGAAGAAATTTGTCTTCAAAACATATTCGACCTTGGTTGGATTTACTGTGTAAGTGTAATGGCCGAACGGTGTTGGAACGCTGATAGTTTGGGATTTAGAGAGGTATGAGAGGATCCAGTCGTGCATGTGATCATAGTTGAGGAGCTGCTCGGCGGCTGCACCTAAAAATGGCCATGTCTTGGGTCCTACTTTGTTCCTCTGACGCCATCTGTACATCCACAGCCATGACACCAATATGCCTATTGCTGTGACACCCACGCTCAGGCTGTTGCTGTTCATGCTCATGGTACTCTCGTTCTGGATCGGTTCCGCATTCAGATTCAAACTCATTGCTCACTTATTTTCTTTGGACAAACTAAATGCAGAACAAGATCGTTGTTTATAGGAAAGAGATGAGCATAATCGAGAAACTGAGAATATGAGAAAGTATGATAATGAGGATGTTGTGAATGGTGGTTGTGTGTTCGTTGGGCAAGACTGCTTGAAACTCCCTGTCTCTTTTGGTCTACTTTGTAAGTAGGTAGTAACCTTCTTCGGTACTCATTTCCTCTTTCTCCATCCATCACCTTGCAGAAACTCCATTAACAGAAGCTCAGCCACTTCAATTTCAGTCAACAGTGCACTGTTGTCAATAGAAGAAACACGGTTGTCTTGCACCACTTCAGCCTCTCTGGAATCTGCCCACTAGGTGAACACCAATTCAACATTTGAACTAGAAGGTCTTGTGCTTCCTGTATCTCGCTTCTTATACAAAACCCCCAAATATGTGTATTGTAAGACACGACATCAGGTCCACAGCTCTTGGCCTTCATCTCAGTGAACTTTTCTGAATCATTAAAATAGACGAAGATGGCAGCCTAGACTTCTCACTGAAAAAGATCCATGATCCTTTTCAAACACATTAGGATGAAAACAATGAGTAGAGCAAATGTTAAATATCTGTTACAACACTTGGCAACCCCAATATGAATTCCATGCTGACTGCATCCCACAATCTCTCAGGTATGGGCAATGGTTGATAAAAACCTGCATTCTGCCTCTTTCCTTTTTAATGTTGACAAATTCTACATCTATCTACAAATATTTTGACGTCAGCTCGCAATCCTGGCCAAAAATATGACTCATTCAACTTTGCGAATGTCTTGTCATGACTGAAATGTCCGGCCAATCCTCCAGTGTGTTTCTCCTTCAGCAAATTCTCCCTCATGGAGCATTTTGGAATACAAAGTTGATTACCTTTAAACAATAATCCTTCCTGGATCATGTATTCTTCCCATTGGTTTCTATCTCTGAGAATTGGATTCTCAGTTGCTTCGTACGCCTCTTTAAAATATGGATCATCTTGATACATCTCCTTGAGATCATCAAAACCCAATGTTTTGACACTGAACTCCTACAATAGCAAACACTTCCTGCTCAAAGCATCAGCAACTTTGATAGCAGTACCAGAAATATGTTTAATCACAAAAGTGAAATTTTGCATATATTCAATCCATTTTACATGTCTTTGATTCAACTTCTCCTGTTGAGTCACAAATTGCAATGCATGATTATCACTGTATAAGACAAACTCTTTAGGAATTAAGTAATGTCTCCATTTCTTCAGTGCTTGAATAATAGCATAGAACTCCTTGTCATACATGGAGTATTTTACTTTCGCTTCATTCAACTTCTCGTTGAAGTATGCTATCGGTCTGTCTTCTTGACTCAAAAATGCCCCTATTGCAAATCCACTTGCATCGCATTTCACTTGAAATGTCTTTTGGAAATCATGCAACACCAGGATTGGTTGTTCCATGATTTTCCTTTTCAACAAATTAAAACTCTTTTTGGATTCTTCTGTCTAGTGAAAATATTTGTGTATCTTCTTCACTGTGTCCATCATCGATGCACTAATTCCACTAAAATTCCTAATTAACTTTTGGTAGAAACTAGCCAATCCATGAAAACTTCTCACCTCAAAGATATTCTTTGGTGATGGCCAATTCTTGATTATCTCCACCTTATCCGGATCCATCCTCAACTTATCTGCAGAAATAACAAACCCCAAATAGTAGCATAGGTTTTCGTTTTCTTCTCATCTTAAAGAAATTTCAAAAGAAAAATAAGAAAAAAAAATCCTTTTATTTCTCTTGAAATTTGCATTGTGCATTTTGCATCAAAAAGGGGGAAAAAATGCATTTCAAGGTTTGAAGGATTGTTCATGCATTTTCTTTGAGATAATATTTTTCATTTGAAGAATTATGGTAAATTTTTCTTTGTCGGTGTTCTTATAAGTTTCATTTTTGTAAGAGTCTCAAACAACATCAGTTGCTCCTCCATATGCTTTAAGTAAAAACAACCACTAAAATGAACGTTAAGCTTAAAATGTACTATACTTTGTTTCTAGGGTTCACAAACAAGTTTAGGGTTAGGGCCTTGGACTAGGATCGGAGATATAACTCTCCAAGGCTGCAAAAAAAACATAGGATTCTGAGATAGGGAGAATATCAAATGAAATTTTTGTATAACTATAGTCAGGAGCCTATTCTAACATAGGATCTAAACATGAGGTCGTGTGAAGGAGATTCGAGGCTATTTCCCCTTTGAAGCTTGAATAAGCATAGTGGAGATATCGTATATTGGGGATTTCACTAGTACCCATACCTCTATGAGAGGCGGTGCTTTCGAGGTTTCTAGCTTAGCTACCCTTCCCATACATTTGATCCTAACTGTCGACTCTACCCTTAGATGTTGACTATGAGCCGGTGACCTTAGTGGCCTTTCCGAGGGATATCATAGCTGATTACAGGGGTGTATCATGGTACCTGGGGCAGATTTCATGTCACACTTTTCAGTATTGCTAGAGGGTTCCCTGCAAAGCGTGGGTACTTGCACCAGATAAGTCTAGTTAGTGGATTTCAAAGTAACTTCTTATCACTCCTTCGTTCATTGGTCCACGGGACTTAATCAACCCATGACTTTATCCATAAGGTCCCTTTCCACTTTTTCATTTATTTGGACTCAGTACCTCATCCACCTAGGTTGAAGATTTGGAAAATTTGTTTGCTTGTGATGTTTATCTTAGGTATTTTTATTGGAGTGTTGCTTTGTATAGTTGACCTTAGGTTGTTTCAATGTCACCACTTTTGGATCATTGATTCAAAGTGGTTGAAAAACCACTCTGTTGGTGGGGAAGGACCCCTAGTCTTTCTCTTGAAAGTGTGGACTCACCTCTTAGAAGGCGTGGGTTTTTATACCACTTGTTTTCCATAGTATGTGCGTGAGGATTTTATGGACATGAAAAATCATGTGAGGTGTTGTAACACATATAAATCCTAAGCCTTGAGATTTACTTTCTCGAACTTCATCCTTTTTATAATGACTTAGAAGTCAGATTTTAAATGTTTAAATCAAATTTACTTCTAGTCATAAAGCATGCATGATGTCCACCACCGATAAAGTTTCCCTGTTGATCGAATGATTCCCTTTTTCCCCGAGTTTTGGAGCAGCCTGATTGTTAAAGAGTCAAATCACTAAAGGTCTCTTTGGAGTTTCAAGCTTCGGGTATTGTGACAAGTCTTCACAGTTGAAGTCCCAACACCTAAAAGTATCTGTTATCACTAGTCCACAAACTTTTAAAGAACATGAGTCATGGTACAAGTGTACCTTTTTTAGTCTTCCTTGGGTTGACATGTGGCAACCTCTGGTCTCAACACGTCATCCAAATAAAATCACCCTTGACATAGCCCTACAGGTAATACCCCTTTGGGAAATATAATAAAAAGATAACCTTCTAATCCACGAAGAAGCAAAATGCCAAAATATTGAATCTCAATTAGTTAAGTTAATATGGATTAAAATTTAGTTAACAACTTCGCACTTCAGATGGCGGATCTTTACCATCCATCGCATTCTGAAATCCTGAAATCCTAACTTCTGAAACATTTCAAATTTAAACAAAGTTAATTAAAACTAAAAGATAGTTATCTAATGATTAATCATTTTGCAATTTTGGGTTTCATGGATTCTATCTCAAGATACTATTGAAATCCCTAAGTCCAAATACCCAAAAATACTTAAAGACAAACAAAATTAATTAATGTTTTAAACAAGATTATCTCACAATTAATTTTTCACGAATTTGTGATTCAAGAAATTTCAAACCTATTTCATCCAAGTCCCCGATTGTGAATCGTCGATATTAATGGCATTAATCACAAATCAATGGAAATGATTTCAATATAGATTGCAGATCACCACCTAGATTTTCTCATTAAGGTAAATCAATTTATCGTCAGAAAAGGTATTCCTGAATCAATACGCTTGAGGTGAATAAGAACATTTGATTTTGAATTTCATTTTCATTCTCGCAAAATAGCAAGTTTTACCCAACTGAGAATCTCACAAATTCCCTTGTAAGAGGAGACCCAATCCTGATTTCATCAATATCATGGCACCACGAAATATGGCCAAAGAAGCTGGTGAAAGTGCAAATCCAAACACAGATGTTTTGTCAGACACCTCACTAAGAGCCATAGATATTATAAAATCATGGACTAGGTGTTTGATATTCTAAAACACGAGCTTATAAACTACCCATAGGATTCAGGAGACAAAGTGATCGAAACCCATGCAACTACGCTCAGGGATATAGCTCAATCATAGCTACACAAAATAGTCACATGACTGAGGCTCATGACGTATAACGACATGATAGGTTGGGCCCTGGAAAGCGTCGACATTTCAACCAGGACCATTTACAACTCATAGAAGGTCGTTGTTGGGTCTTTTCGACCAGAACATATACAATTAATGTATAAAATATCCCTTGTTTTTAAATATAGTTACAACATTGCATTCATAATAGAATTTGAGAAACAAGAGTGCACACAATATGGGAAAATTTACCTTGAATTAATCAAGGACTAGTGGGGGCACCCAGAGAAATTCAGAGCCGACACTCAGCATATATGCCACAGCGTCATTAGAATCCCATATGATTTATGTGGATATGATGCTATGTAGGATATTTGGGAAGAATATCTCCACTCACTTCTCGTTGGCATGGGTACCAATTATGCATGAAGTGGCCAAGGGCTACTCTTTCAACTAGGCCAATATGTTATCAGACAACCTGGCTAGGGAAATCATAGAGTACCAACTAGAAAATTCCAAAGGGAAACCTGTCCCTTTCTATATGTCTGCATACATCATGGATGTTATTTTCTTTATGATTCCCTTCCCTCTGATGAACGAGAAATGGACCTCGACCAATGTTGAACCTATCCATTTATATAATTCCAAGCTATGGGAAGACAAAGCCAGATATTTCTTCTATGAAATCTTCCATTATTTAGTGGTGTATATTCATATCACCTTATACGGTTTCCCACCTCCCAGAATTTCAAGTAGAATAATAGGAAACCTGGGAAAAATAGTAGACTGGAAGATCGAAGAAAAATTTTCCTACATCAGATTTTTCGAGTGCTCAGTCCCCCCCCCCATGCTCTCCCAAATTTTTTACCAGATCGGCTAGTATGACAAGAAGCGTCTTATCAGACCATGACAAGGGGCATCAACAAGGAATTAAAAGTGTCCCAAAAAAATGTATGGTTAGCCTTCCCTCTTCAAGTTGGTATGTTTTCGTTGTTAGACTTCGGCCATTCTAAAGTAGAGGTTGTGGCCCTAGAAGATGTCAAGTTAGTTGAAATTGAGTTTAAAAGGAACGATCCACAGAAGATCATGGAAAATCACCTAGCTCAATACAACTTAAAGAGGTATGTGCACTAGATTTCCCCATAGGATGAAGTATTCAGGGGATCTAGGTCATACGAGGAAGTACTGGACAGAGTCCAAACTCTGTCACCAGATCAACATGTCATCTTCTTAAATTTCCAAAACACAGATGGAAAATTTGCCTCAGATAGAAATAAATTTATACACTTTCGAGTCCAATCAAGAAACTGAGCCTTCATGGATGGTAGTGAAATTAGTAAGTAGATGTATCCAATGCATCGAATATGAAAAGGAAAGCACATCTGGAAACAAGTAAGGGAGTGTTATTACATGATTGGTTATCAATGAAAGGACAAATGGAAACAGAGCTATGATGACCAAGACGTTGTTTCAGAACATCAAGAAGATCAGAAGACATAAAGGTTTCGGCCAATAGATGAAAAGACTGCCAACAAAGCTCACTGTTATCTATGCCCTATTTTCTCATTTATGATATTTACCATTTTTAATTATGAGAAGTCCAGCCATTTTGAGTTGAGACCATTTTGTATAAATACATAGATTGAAGACTTATTACAAGATGCTTCTTTCTGATTGTAACAAAGAAAACTCATCCTTATTGAGTATTAATACAAGTGCATAGAGGGATTCCAAGTTTTGTTTAATCTAGGTTATGTATTTCTTCTGTGTTTTCCATATCTCAACATTTATTTAAGTATTTCCTTGATAAATGTATGATTCCAATTTATTACAACAACTACTATAATCGTATTGCATCAGTAATTTGTTAAGAAAGCAACTTTTCCTTTGTATTTACTGTGAGTAAATCAAGACCTGCAAGCTGTGTGGATTACAGTATTTTACACTTTATTCAAGGTTACAATATCTATTTATTTCTACTACAATAGGGTGAGATTCTTTAGTAATTGATGCCTTGCTTTGTTTGACAATTTTGCATTTTCTTTCATACCATTTGATATTTTAATTTCGACTCGGACACAAAATACGGCCTATGTGCTGCCACACTGTTAATTTCATTTAAGGAATTTTTATCATACAACTAAGGTAGAAAAAACACTTTAAAAAAAAAATCTCATAAACTTTCTTGATGCCTGACATTATCCTTTGAGCCTTAAGTTTAATCTCATGACCAACATCTTTTTGGTGCCATTTCCGAGGATGGAGAAACGAAGTTATTTTTCCCTGGGAAAGCGACAAGGTAAGATTCTCTCTTTGATAGTGAACAAAGATTCAATACAGAATTAAGGCTATTTTTATCTTTGACTTGGAGACTCCACCACAGATAAACTGGCATTCAGTCGAAAGAATACCAGAAAGAACCCAGACAATAACTAGACCACCTCTGTATCAGATCTCAAAATTTTGTTGAAACCAAAGGGATACCTGATGCAGGAGCATCATAAACAGACATCCAAGAAAACGACTTAAGAGGTGGAAGACAGTTGGAAGGCCACCAGCGCACGTTTTTGAAATGTTTGTGAAGCATTAATGTAATGGTTAAAGGGAAGTGTACTTGCATATTGTAAAAAAATCATGAGCGATTCACTCTCATCTGTCAATGTAAAAGGAATTTATGCATAGTTAATGAAAGTAGGTAGATTTGAATGATAAATTAGACAGTTTTAGGAGCAAGAGGATAAACAGATATAGACACCCTCACATTTGTATCATAGAGAGTAGTTGTATCATTAGCATAGAACATGAGCATAGAGCTTTAGCAGAGAGTTGTAGAGAAGAACCCATGTACAGGAGTTTTGAATTAATATGTGAAGCTTTGAATCAGATTTCATGGTGTTATGATGTTTTATGTTTATACATGGTGAATGGTATTCTTATGGTTGTTTATTCTCTCTCTTATGAATTTTATTTAATACTGTGTGTATGTAGGATTTCATGTTGAATGTTTGAAGTCTGAGAGAGAAAGAGAATGAGTTTCAATTGTTTCTCTTCCTGAGTGAGAATTCCTGCAAGGAGTGCAGCGAAACGTCTGCAAGGAGTGAGTTGACAAAGGTTTAGAGTTTATCTCTAAAAGATCAATTGAGATATCGTTGTTCTCATTCCAACATAAGTGAAAGTGAAGCATAGAAGCCGTGAAATGTGTGCACAGGCTGGTTGAAAGTTAGAACTTATCAACCAAGGGGAGAGTTGAAGGATTGTTGTTGCAGAAGGTGCACAAAGTCGAAGAAATCAAATACTTAGAAGTATTTGAGAGTCTGCCACAAGGAGTGTGCATAGGGGTCCTTTTGAGACTTGAGTTGCAAGAGAAATATTAGGAGGGTGAGTACCTTTGAAATTATCCAAAGGGAGATGGACATTGGAAATGTCTCGCAGAGGTTAAGTTCCAGTGAAAGAACATTTGTTCATTTCACAGAAGCTGTCAAAAAGGAAGCAAGTGGTCGAAATTCTCCATGGAGAACTTGTGAAGTAGCGAGGGCTGTAGAATCTAGAGGAGTTACAGGTTGGATAAGGGTTGGACGAACCCATCCCGTGGGATCCAGGTTTCAACAACAATCGTTGATCGTAACTGTTGAGCTGTCAAGATCATTTCGGTGAATCGGGGTTTGTAAATCTGGAGTGCAGATGAATGGCTGTCGGAAGATCGTTTAAGTCCTAAAAGCCGGAAGATTGAGAGACAGGTGGCAAGAATTCGTGTCAGAAATTGAGAAAAGTGGGAAAGATAGGTGGCGTACTCGTCGCCAGGTGGAGTCAAACTTTGTTGACTATTTTGCGGTTTTGTAGGTTGGAGATTCAGAATCCTTTCATCAGATTTCGCGAAGACGCAAAGTTTGAAACTCTGAATCGATGAAAAGTCCCATAGGGGAGCTAGTCTTTGCTGAACACATCAGGGTTAGACATTTCAGCACTTTCGAAGACAAGAGATAGGGGTTCCTTGTTCTAGGATTCCCAAAATCACGAAATGCGATACGGCTGTGGAGGAGGACATGACCAAACATTTTGGTGAATCAACATTTTGGGTTTCGACAGTAGAGGTCTAAGAAACGTGACAACAGGGATAGATAAATTATGAGACTCGAAGTCCCGAATTAGCGAAGGGCATGACTTTATTTTGTTCAAGAATATTTGGGTTGGCACCTGGTGTTTATTCACGTAGGCTCAATTCATAAGAACCTGTGGATACGCCATGAGTGTATGAAATATTCCCCAGGGGGATATCAAAGAGTCAATCAGGATCAAGGGAAGATTTAGATCGATCCTATGTGGACCTCAACTCGAGGGTTCGGGGGTCTGCACCAAGTGGTATCAGAGCACAGAAAAAGTTATTTACTTCCTGTAGTGGAGAGAAGAGGAACATTTTACAACCATGCTTCCAAAAAGAAGAGACAGACCAATACCTGATCCAGCAGTGGAAAGGGAAATGCGCGAATTACGTGCTAGGCTTGATGCCATGGAGACAGTATAAAGGTGCACAATCAACATTGGGGATATTAGTGAGGTTGACAGTGAAAATGAAGTCAGACATGAAGAAGAAGTTGTAGTCGAAGATGTTGCGGATGAACGCCTATTCAGGGTTGTTGTTAGGATAGGTGCTAGAGAAAAAATGGAAATTCCAGTATATGAAGGAAACCTGGATGTTGGAGAGCTTCTAGACTGGATTAGAACTCTGGATAAATACTTCGACTATGAGGATGTTGAGGAAGATAAGAAATTCAAACATGCCATCATAGTACTTAAAGGGCATGCAACACTATGGTGGGATGAACTACAGGCTAACAGACGTTGCAAAGGAAAGCATAAAATCAAAAGTTGGGATAGAATGGTTGCGAAAATGAAAGCCAAATTCCTACCTAAGGATTATCAAATCACTCTGTTTTGGAGGATGCAGAATTTGAGATAGAAGTTGATGTCAGTGAAAGAATACACTGAGGTATTCTACAAGAAACATCAGAGCAGGTCATCGGGAAAGCGATGATGAAAAAGTTTCCAGATACATGAATGGTATGAGATATGACATCCAAGATGAGATGAGCATGATGATCATTCGAACTGTAGAAGATGCTTATCAGATGGATCTGAAAGCTGAAGAGAAGCTAAGCCAAAATAAAGGTCAAAGAGTTCAAGATAGAAGTCAAGCCAGAGGCAAAACAATTGTCCAAGACAGGACTCAGAAGCCTAAAGAAGAGGGGAAGAAACCTCAAACTCAACCTGAGAGAGGAGGAAGCTCACAGAGAGGGCAGTATGCTGATAGAAATACTTTTCCTTGAGCCAGAGGAAGAGGAAGAGGCCAAGGAGGTGAAGTGAAATGTTTTGTTTGTGGGAAAAATGGACATAAATCTTATGAGTGTCCAGACAGAAAGAAGGATGGTGGTGAGACTCACATTGTCGAATCTCAAGGATGGAATGTTGAGGTAGAATATTCTGAGGGAAGAAGATCCTTGATGATGAGGAAAGTTCTCTTAATGCTACAGAAAGAGGCAGAGAACCCAGCCCAAAGGAACAGACTATTTCAGACAACTTGCAAAAAAAAAGACAGGGTATGCAAAGTCATAGTGGACAGCGGTAGCACTGACAATCTTGTATCTACGGAGATGGTAGAAAAGCTGGATCTAAAGACTGTTGAACATCCAAGGCCATACAGAGTTTTGTGGCTACAAAAATGACATCAGGTAAATGTCAGTAAACAATGTTTAGTTGAATTTAAAATAGGGGGTTATAAGGATGAAATATTATGTGATGTCATTCCCATGGATGTTTGTCATCTATTGCTGGGTAGACCATGGAAATATGACAGGAATGTAGTTCATGATGGGAGGAAGAACACGTACACCCTGGAGAAAAATGGGAGGACACACATGTTGTTTCCGATTAAGGACAAAGAAGTGAAATCAGAGATGAGCAACACTATACTTCTCATGAGTGGGAAGAAACTTCTTAAGGAGGTTAATAAGAAGGAAGACACACAATTTATTTTGGTCAAGAAGCCTAGAATTGTTTTGACCAGTACAAGAGTGGATGATTTACTAGAATAAATCTAGAAGTTGTTGTAAGAGTTCTCTAATATAGTAGTGGATGAACTACCTTGTTTGTTGCCACCGATCAAGAATATAAGCCATCACATTGATCTTATACCTGGAGCCAGTTTGCCAAACAAAGCCACATACATATTGACGCCATAGAAGAATGAAGAAGTTAAGAGACAAGTCCAGGACTTAATGGACAAAGGATTGGTTAGGGGGAGCTTGAGTCCATGTGTTGTTCCAACAATGCTCATCCCAAAGAAAGATGGAGGTTGGAGAATGTGTACAGACTCAAGAGCGATCAATAAGATTACCATCAGATATAGATTTCCATTACCAATGATGGATGACTTGATGGATTGCTTAAGTGGAGCAAGATTTTTTTCAAAGATTGATTTGAAAAGCAGGTATCATCAGATTCGAATGAGAGAAGGTGATGAATGGAAGACAACATTCAAGATGAATGAGGGGCTATATGAATGGCTTGTTATGCCATTTAGTTTAACGAATGCACCCAATACTTTCATGAGATTGATGAATGAATTCCTAAAGGAGTTCATCGGGAAATTTGTCATTGTATATCTTGACGATATATTGATTTTCAGCAAGACAGAAGAAGAACACTTGAAGCATTTAGCTATAGTGATGAAGATATTACAACAAGAGAAATTGCTGATAAATGTGAAGAAATCATCATTTATGAGGACAAAACTCATTTATTTGAGTTTTGTTATCTCTGCAAATGAGCTAAAAATGGATCCGGAAAAGGTAGAAGCAATTAAGAATTGGCCATCGCCGAAAGGTGTGTTTGAAGTTCGAAGCTTCCATGGTTTAGCTAGTTTCTACAAGAAATTCATCCAAAATTTTAGTGGGATTAGCACACCGATGATGGAAACGGTGAAGAAAAGACACAAATATTTTCACTGGACAGAGGAAGCAGAGAAGAGTTTCAATCTGCTGAAGAAGAAGATCACGGAGAAGCCAATTTTGGTTTTGCCAGATTTTAGCAAGACATTTCAGGTCAAGTGTGATGCGAGTGGGTTTGCAAATGGAGCAGTCTTGAGCCAAGATGACAGAACGATTGCATACTTCAGTGAGAAACTAAATGAAGAGAAGGTTAAGTACTCCACATATGACAAGGAATTATATGCAGTCATACAAGTGCTGAAGAAATGGATACATTATTTGGTTCCTAAGGAGTTTTTTTTGTAAAACGATAATCACGCTTTGCAATTCGTGACTCAATAGGACAAGTTGAACTAAAAGCATGCTAAATGGGTTGAATTCATGCATAATTTTACTTTTGTAATTAAGCATATTTCTGGAAATGATAACAAAGTTGTTGATGCTTTGAGCAGGAAATGTTTTCTTATGTAGGAATTTAGAGTCAAAAATTTGGGTTTTGATAACCTCAAAGAGATGTACAGGGATGATCTAGATTTTAAGGAAGCGTATGAGGCGTCTAGGAATCCAATTCTTAGGGACAGAAGCCAATGGATTGAATATATGATCCAAGATGGATTATTATTCAGGGGCAATCAGTTATGTATTCCAAAATGCTCCATGAGGGAGAATTTGCTAAAGGAAAAATGCAGTGGAGGATTGGTTAGACACTTCGGTCATGATAAGACGTTCTAAAAATTGAATGGCTCATATTTTTGGCAAGGAATGAGGACAGATGTTAAGAAATTTGTGGACAGATGCAGGATTTGTCAACACACAAAATGAAAAAGGTAGAACACAGGGTTATATCAACCATTACCCATACCAGAAAGGTCGTGGGATGCAGTAAGCATGGATTTCATATTGGGACTACCAAGAACACAAAGAGTTTGTGATTTGATCTTTGTGGTAGTTGACAAATTTTCAAAGATGGCACATTTCATACCATGCCAGAAAACCAACGACGCAACTCATATTGTGAACCTGTTTTTCAAAGAAGTCATTAGACTTCACGGCTTGCCAAGGAGTATTGTTTCAGATCGAGATACCAAGTTCATAGGAAATTTCTAGAGGACTTTATGGAAGAAGTTGGGGACAAGTTTGTCTTTTAGCTCAGTGTATCATCCTCAGACAGATGGGAAAATGGATGGGCAGACGGAAGTCGTGAACAGGAGATTGGGAGATTTGTTGAGGAGCCTAGTGACTGAACACCACAGTCAAAGGGATCGCATTCTGCCACAGGAAAAATTTGCTTATAATGATTCATCCAACAGAAGCACGGGGAAGATTCCATTCCAAATTGTATATGGAATGCAGCCAAGGGGAGTTTCTGAATTGAAAGATTCGGAGCAAGCTGAATTCAGAAGTGCTAGTGCAAAGGACTTTGCAGAAGAAATGAAAGAGCTTCACAACCAAATTAAGGAACGATTGCAGAGTTCAAACCAAGAGTACAAGCGCAGAGCAGATCAACATAGGCGAGAACTTCAATTTGAAGTTTGTGATTTGATTCTTGCACATCTGAGGAAGGGAAGGTTACCAAGGGGAAAATATAACAAATTAAAGATGAAAAAGATTGGACCATGCAAGGTCATGAAGAAATTTGGGGAAAACACATGTGAGATTGAATTACCCGATGGGATTGGAATTTCACTGATATTCAATGTTGTGGAATTGCACCCTTACAAAGAAGGAGCAGAGAATGAATAGACAGAGATTCAGTAGACCAAACAAATTCCTGTAGCTAAAAAGCCATAGATGGAAATAATAATTCACAAGAGAGTCAGCAGGAAGACTAGAAGAAAAGAGTATTTTGAATACTTGGTCAAATGGAAGGGACATCCAGTTGAAGATGTTAGTCGGGAAGATGAAGCAAAAATTCATAAGCATGGACAGACCGTGCAAGGACTCATGAACAGGAGTTCATGAAAATTTTCAAGAAAGAGAGTATGATGCATGAGCATCGTAAACAGCCAGCCAAGCAAATGACTTAAGAGGTGGAAGACAGCTGGAAGGCCACCAATGCATGTTTTTGAAATGTTTGTGAAGCATTAATGTAATGGTTAAAGGGAAGCATACTTGCATATTGTAAATAGATCGTGAGCGATTCACTCTCATCTGTCAATGTAAAAGGCATTTATGCATAGTTAATGAAAGTAGGTAGATTTGAATGATAGATTAGACCGTTTTACGAGCAGGAGGGAAAACGGATATAGACACCCTCGCATTTGTATCATAGAGAGTACTTGTATCATTAGCATAGAACATGATCATAGAGTTGTAGCAGAGATTTGTAGAGAAGAACCCATGTACATGAGCTTTGAATTAATATATGAAGCTTTGAATCAGATTTCATGGTGTTATGATGTTTTTTGTTTATACATGGTGAATGGTATGCTTATGGTTGTTTATTCTCTCTATTATTCATTTTCTTTAATACTATGTGTATGTAGGATTTCATGTTGAATGTTTGAAGTCTGAGAAAGAAAGATAATGAGTTTCAATTGTTTCTCTTCCTGAGTGAGAATTCCTACAAGGAGTGCAGCGAAACATCCACAAGGAGTGTGTTGACAAAGGTTTAGAGTTTATCTCTGAAATCTCAGGAGAGATATCATTGTTCTCATTCCAAAAGAAGTGCAAGTGAATCACAAAAGCCATGCAAAGTGTGCGCAGGCTAGTTGAAAGTTAGAAATTATCAACCAAGGGGAGAGTTGAAGGACTGTTGTTGCAGAAGGTGCACAGAGTCAAAGAAATCAAATACTTAGAAGTATTTGAAAGTCTGTCACAAGGAGTGCACGCAGGGGTCCTTTTGAGACTTGAGTTGCAAGAGAAAGATCAGGAGGGTCAGTACCTTTGAAAGTATCCAAAGGGAGACAAAGATTGAAAACGTCTCACGGAGGTTAAGTTCCAGTAATAGAACATTTGTTCATTTCGCAGAAGCTGTCAAGAAGGAAGCAAGCGGTTGGAATTCTCCATGGAGAACTCGCGAAGTTGCGAGGGCCGTAGAATCCAGAGGATTTGTAGGTTGGATAAGGGTTGGAAAAAACCATCCCGTGGGATCCAGGATTCAACAAGGATCATTGATCGTAATTGTTGAGCTATCAAGATCATTTCGGTGAATTGGGGTTAGTAAATCTAGAGTGCAGATGAACGGCTGTCGGAAGATCGTTCAAGTCCCAAAAGTTGGAAAGCTTGAGAGACAGGTGACAACAATCTGTGTCAGAGATTGCGGAAAGTGGGAAAGATAGGTGGCATACTCGTCTCCAGGTGGAGTCAAACTTCGTTGACTATTTTGGGGTTTCATAGGTTGGAGAGTCGGAAGCCTTGCATCAGGATTTGCGAAGACACGAAGTCTAAAACTCTGAATTGATGAAATGTCCCATAAGGGAGCCAGTCTTTGCTAAAGCATCAGGGTTTGACATTTCAACACTTTTGAAGACAAGAGATAGGGGTTCCTTATTCTGGGATTCCTGAAATCGTGAAATGCGATATGACTGTGGAGGAGGATGCAACCAAACATTTCGGTGAATCAACATTTTGGGTTTCGGCAGTAGAGGGATGAGAAACTCAACAACAAGGATCGTGAAATTGCGAGACCTCAAGTCCCAAATTAGTGAAGGGTGCGACTTTATTTTGGTCAAGTATATTTGGGTTGGCGCCTGGTGTTTGTTCACGCAGGCTCAATTCATAAGGACCTGTGGATACGCCATGAGTGTATGAGATATTCCCTGGGGGGGAATCAATAAGTCAATCAAACTCAAGGGCATATTTAGATCGATCCTGCATGGACCTCCACCTAAGGGTTCGGGGGTCTGCACCAATACATTAAGTCGACTACCACATCGGCAGGTAAGAAGTACCAACCCAAATTTACACCGATCAATACTATGGTTCTGGTTGAAGAAATAACTCCCGAAAAGAATGTTAAACAAACACCCTATGTGGAGGACTCAACTAGAAAGTCCAAGGTTAGGCGTGAGAACCCAGAGGAAGTTTTTCCTAAAAAAAAAATTTAGATTGACTCTGCCAATACTCCTAATTGTCTAAACAAAGGAGTCTCTTCTATACCGGTTGTTGTTAATTTTCTGTCTACCCCATCCTCGCCAGAAGTAAAGGTTTTAGTTCTTTGAAACCCTGAAGAGCATACTTTATACCCTGATTCATCTCCTATCAGTTCCCCTATTTACACATCTTGTAAGTCTGAGGAAACCAATCCACGTCTTCGTTTACCTCCTCCTCTAGAATTTGCATCTCTTAACGATCATTTTCCATATTTCCCTTCGCCACATCCCGAGGAAGTTGAAAGGTCACCACTTCGGTCCCCAGAATGTTTTGAAAACCCTCTTTTTAACTCCTAAATTTCATCCCCTAGACTTCCAATGGCTACTACTAGAGGAGGTGGCATCGAAGGTGGAGGAGGAGGTAGTCAAGGACAACTTCCACCCTCTAGGATTTTTTCCAAAGTAGCGACTAGATACGCTCCCTTGGTGCTTCCCCCCATCCTTCATGGTTTACCGGAAAATTATATGAAGAACTTACAAAAATTTACGGGAGAAGGAGATTTAACTTCCACATAGAACATAACCTTTTTTTATCAGTTCGTTGATTTCCTTGGCATTGAGCATGAGGATGTTTACTCAAGGATTTTAGTGCAAACTTTCACAGGACAAGTAAGAATTTGGTTTCGAGGACTCCCAGTAGGATCCCTACAGTCATATGATGATTTAGAAAATGACGTTTTAAGACAGTGGGGAGAAAAGAAAGACCATCTTTACTATTTGACAGAATTCGGGGGATTGAGAAAAAATAATTCTGAGTTGGTTCTTGAATTTACATAGATATTTAACAAACTTTATCATAATATTCCAACAGAAGTTAAACCCTCTCAACCTGTAGCTAAGGTAACTTTCGTAGGGGATTTTGAGCCTAGCTTCGCCCTACTTTTAAGGTAAATAAGATCATCTACCCTCATAGGGATGTAAGAATATGCCATATAAATCGAATCAAACATGATATCATCTGGTAAACTAAAATCCAAGGTTGAGACAGGATCCAAAGAACCTAAATGGTTCAGGGAACAAGCAGGACCCTCCAGATCTGGGAAGTCTACGAAATAAAAAATGGATGACATGGCTAAGACAATCAAATATTTGTCTAACAAAATCTATAGAATGGAACTAGACCAATCCAAACCTGATCCATTTTCTAGAAAATATTTTAGGAGAAATCCTAACGCCTAGACCCAACAGAGACAAGTAAAAAATGAAGATAAAAAAATACAAGATTCGTTTAAAACATAAAATTTTATAGGAGATTATATGCATAATTATGAGGGGTTAGAAGAGGATATAAACAACCTTAGTGATGAATATTAGGAACCTGATCTAACTAGATAGGATTACAGAAGATCTCTATATGCAAGCGTCCCTGTTTAGTAATGAGGAAATTATAAATAATATGGGAGAGTCTGCTTATCAAGGAATCTGCGAATCCATAATGGTTGAACTTCAACAGAAGTATAATTTAAGGCCCAAACAAATGAATACTGCAAATGGTCCACCAATTTTTTTTATCAAGAAACAAAAGCTGCCCAAACCAAATCAGTTGAAACCAGAGAAACACAAACCAAGAAAACAGAGAATATAGGAGCACAAACTTAAACTAGGGAAAGTGAAAAATAAATTGGAGGTTTTAGTTTAGAAAATGAAATAAATAAAATTAAAGTCCCCATGCCCTTGGTTGAGCTTGCCAAGAATCCAATGCAGAATGTCATGTAGACGTAATAAATTTACAAGATGAAAATACATGATTATGTTTGGTCTGCACACTGAAAATGCTAAGGATTATGTAGCTCCTTTTTATATTACCTTAACTATGCATGATCACTTACTTCATAATTTCATGTTAGATTTTGGGTCCTCTCACAACGTAATGCCTAAAGTTATCATGGAAAATTTGGGCCTTGAAATAGCTAGACCTTATCAAGACTTATATTCTTTTGATTCCGGAAAGGTTAAGTGTTTGGGCATGATCAAGGATCTAGTAGTGAATCTTGCACAGATTCATGTAAAGAGTATCCTTATGGATGTAACCGTTTCTGATGTCCCTGCCAAGTATGGCATTCTTTTATCTAGGTCTTGGGGCCCAAAACGTGGAGGATCACTTCAATTGGACATGACATACGTTATGATCCCGATTTTTTGTGGACAATTTACTCGATTGTACCGAGAGACTAGACTGGAATACATTGTAAGTGACCCCCAAAACCCAAACAGTTATCTAGTTTATGTTTCCAATCAGGATCTAGGAAATTGTATTTTATCAATAAACGATGATTTTGAAGAATGTATAGAAAAAGAAAACAAAAAAATGGAAAAAAACATGGAAAAGTGTAAATATTAGAGAAGGAGTATGGAAAATGTTTTTTTATGGTGCTTCATCTTGTGAAGGGGAAGGGGTTGGAGTGTTGTTTGTTTCACCTAGAGATGAATATGTTATCCCCTTTTCATACATATTACAATGGGAAATTGATTATACAAATAATGTCTGTGAGTATGAGGCTCTGGTCTTAGGATTAGAGGCTGTTAGGAAACTAAAAATTGAGAATCTAATAGTTTATGGCGATGCAGAACTTGTTGTAAAAAAAACAAAGCAACAATATCAAGCTAAACATCCAAGGCTAAGGTCATACAAAAATTTCTCTTGGGATCTAATTGACAATTTCTTCTTGTCATTTAACATTCATCACATTCCCGGAATGGAAAATCAACAAGCGGACTCCTTGGCCAAAGCCGTTGCGATGTTTATGCCTCCTATTTTATTAAAGATGAAGTATCATATATAAATGAGACACAGAACTTCAATCCCAAATAATGTGAAACACTGGCAGGTCTTTGAAAGATGACGAGCAGATTAAACAATTTTTAGAAATGGTTGATGAATTCTTTAAGACTCATATATATCAAGAAAACTAGAACGATCATATCTAGATCATGCAAGAAGGTGAAGATCTTGAAAAGTTCCAAGATAAGATCACAAATCACCAAATGCTTGTACTTAAGAACAATCATATCCCCAGAGGTATCATACCCTTAGAGATACTTTTTGACCAAGATGATATACCCTTAAAATCTACCCTATGACCTCAGCTCGAAGAGGTTGAAGACTACGATATAGGAACCAAGGAAGACCCCAAGATAGTCAAGTTATCTAAATACCTTCCAGCTCAGGTGAAGAGTAAATATGTTGAATTTCTTAAACAATATAAAGACATCTTTTACTGGTCCTATGATGATATAAAAACTTATGATACCTCGTTAATTGAACATAAGATTCCTTTGAAGCATGGTATCAAATTGTTCAGACAAAATCTTGTTGAGGAAAAGATATGAAATGATCTTACTCAAGAATTTTTAGATTCTACTTGGCTAAAGAAAAATAGACAGGAATATCACCCTATATTTATATCCATCAAAACAAAATCCTAACTCACAAGTATTTATTACAAGTGCTTAGGCTAGTCTTTTCACAATTAAAAGCTTACTGGAAAATTCATTTTAATATGATTTTATTAATATAATAGTTTCTGAAATAAATGTAGAGACGGAAGTAAAGACATAAAGATGATAATCAAGACATATGAGACATAAAACAATCCTTTATTTCATTCGAATTCACCAAAGATTCATTCCTTTTACAAAATTTCATGCAGAAATTTCGGACCAAAGTCAAACTTAGACATCCCCGATGGAACATACAAAAGGACCTCTAACAAAAAATCAAAAACTAAACTCGAAAAGCTGGATCAACTTTCCACAGATTGCTTCCCACTTGAGTCTGCACAATAGCCTTTGTCAGTCATGAAAACTAATTCACAAATAGACAATTCTATAGAGACTATCAAAGATGGATCAACACCTATGAAAAACAAGTGTTTGAATGATATAATTCCACCCTAAATCTTGTTGTCTACAATAAGATCTTGCTATCGTAAAAAATAATTAGGCTTGTGATAAATTAAGGAATGAATGAAAATTGAACTATCTCAACATAAACTCAAAGAGAAAACCTTAGTATGTGTTGGCCTTTGATCAAGTTTTGAGGAAACATTGGTCGTGTTTGACCAATTTTGGGACTTCGATAGGCTAGACGAAGATGGAGTGCTTAGGTGGAGCTGAGATCATGGGATCTCACTTATTTTTCATACTTGTGGACCCAACAAAGGGTTTACTAGGGTTTATGTAATAGGTTGTGGGATGTTGGCCCATGAGTTTACCCATGTTTAGGAATTTTTGTAAATGTATAAATAAGTAGTAGATAATCAATATAGATGACCATTGGCTTAGTGCATGACTAGTTGGCTTTGTGAAAAGAGTTGGCTTTGTGCTACTAAGGAGTTGGATTTATGCCTTGACCTAGTTTTGGGAAGGAGGATCTAGTGCGCAGGTCACAGATCTCCTATCCTTTGCAGAGTCTAGTTCTATGGCTTCATGCACAGGAGTAGAAGAATGTAAGAAGATTGAAGATTAATAAAGAAAAAGAAGAATTTGGTGGACGTAGCCCCACACTGGGGTGAACCATGTATATCTTGTGTCTTGATGTGCTTTGTGCGATGCTGTTTATGTGGTTATTTTCTTAGTGTTGTTGTTATGTATAATGAATGCATCGAATGTTTTTGTTTAGTGATTAATGGTAGTAAAGATAAATGAATGATAGATTTGAGTTAATGTTATGTGCTAAGTGATTTTAAGTGCTTGATCTTGATTGTTACTGTGTTGATCTGTAATAAGGGTTAATCTACGATGTGAATGAGAATCATAATCTAATGCATATTGTTGGCTAAGTGCTATGTTAAGTGTTATAATCACATATCTGTGTCCTAGCTTGGTTGTAGACACATGAGTCCTACAACCCCCCTTGCCTCTACCTTGGGTGAGACTTCATCTGCTTCGCAGGTGTTTCCGAAAGGGCTAGTAGTTAGGGTTTTGTTGGCATGTTGTCGAAGTGTTGAACCCTGGGTCTGCCCCTGTGCCAACAAATGGTTCTGTTATCGGGACCTGAAACAGTGATTGTTGGGAAATGAAGAAAAGAGAAATATTTGTGCATATATTTGTTGATGTAGTGCACAATATTCTAATTGAATTGCAAAGCTCTGTGATAAGAAAGGAACATGATCTGAAGAAAAGAGGTAATATCTTAAAGCTTTATGCTCTGGTAAAGGTAAGATAAGTGGAAATGTTTGCTTTGAAAGTATGAATCTAGGTGTGTTTGATAGATTTTTCCCTAGTCTGAAAACTAGGGCACAGTTAAGAGAAAGAGTTGATCTGAATAAATTTGATAGAAATAAATAAAGATATGTTATTCCTATGCATAGAAATAATTTTTGGACTAATAAGTGGATGTAGGAACCTAGAAAGAATTTTTGCAGATTGTAGGTCTAGCACTGTGATCCCAGTGTGCAGTACAGGAAAGGTTGGGGCTCATTTAAAAGAAAGAGAGGATTAACATTATGTGATAATTGCAGAAGACCAGGACATCTTGCTAAAGAATTCCCTCATACAAGTCCTATTTGTCTTTGTTGTAAAGTTATTGGTCATGAGGTTGAGGATTGCCCAAGAATGATTTATAAAGTTGAAAAGATGAACATGAGACAAGAAAACTATAAAGAAGGAAAAGAGACTAAGGATATATTAAAGAATCATACAGAAAAATATTCATAGACAGTGTTAATACAGTTAAAAGAAGCAATGGATGGTCACATAGACATTAGTTTACCAGAGATCCTGAAAGAAAAACAACGCATAGTTATAAGAATAGAATACTTCGACATAGACTGTGTATTAGATGAAGAAACACATGTGAATATTATGCCATAAAGAACTTGGGAAATTTTAGGAAAGCCTGTTATGATACCTTCATTGGGAAGGATAGGCTTGTTTAAAGGAAATATGATAACCCTATGTGGAAGAGTTACTAATATACCTATGATTTCTCATGAAACATTGAGAGAAGAGGACTTTGAAGTTATTAGGTTTGTTAAGAAAAACACCCCTTTCCCACTTTTATTAGGAAAGACTTGGATTGATAAAGATTAGATCAGAAGGAAAGCAAAGGAATAAGCTACAGAAATAAAACGCAAGAACTAAGGGATTTCATAGCTCGAAGAATAGATCGACTGATAGAAGAACAAGAAGTTGAGTCGAAGCAGCAGAATGAAAGAGAAGTAGTTTTAAACTTTGAAAGAGTGCAAAAAGGCTTGAAGTACCTACCCATGCAATGAAGAAGAATACCTACCCTGGATTTAATAAGAAATGAGGTATTACCTTTGAACCCTTTGAAAGAACATCGGTAGTGAGAATTTACCATGCTAAGAGAAGATAAGAATAAAAATGGAAAGAGGAATCCAAAAACTCATATCATAGGAAAGAAGGAAAGGAAGCTCAATAAGAAGAAAGCCAAGTTAGAAAAACTACGGGAAGTTCTAGAAAATACTTTCACAGGAGGAAGATATGCAGAAATTGAACCTTTTTGGAATAACAGAACCACGCAGAATGGGACTTCTCCACAACAAAGTGATATGACCATTGGAGGCCCCCCAACCATTAGAATAACACCCCAAAATGGCTAGAAAATGCAGTTATGAGCGAATGGACCATTGAGACCGTGCCATAACGAACATATTCATATTGATGGACACATTCCTACATGTTGGAGGAATCTATTAGGACACTTTCTTATTTAACCTGTCAGGCATTGCGTCGGGACCACTTTTTTCCACCCATGATTATCCGAGCTAATAGAGAATTGATTTCATATCGTGCTATGATTTCTATACCTTTCCATCCATTTGATTACCCTGCTTGTCCGCTCACCTACCCGATCTATTTAGTTACAAGTGTGAATGTTGGGTGAACCAAGCACGTTAGAGAAGTCTGTGGAGGAGATTCTTGTAGACCTCATGGTTGAGAGAGTCATGTCTGTAGGAATACAGGCGTCGTCGACTGGAAGATTGCAAGAATCCCCCTCGACTGGATGGAATTCTGGTCTCACTATTGAGAAGTGAAGAAAATAACACGACGATATGGATAACGCGAACCAGATCATGTCGGTCATGTCAGATTTCATACCGCCTTTGGCTGGTGCAGTGAAATGCAATAGTATCCTGTGTGAATTCGAGTACACGTTGATCACCGCGTGCATCCTGAAGGGGATATGTTTAGTTGGACCCCAGTTAGGACACATCCCATCTCTGAAGAACATCGTCTTTAACCTTGAATACAAGAAGAACTATGCGATGCACCCGCCGCATAGGTATTTGATGAGAACGAATGGGAAGAAGCCACACATAGTCTCCCAGTCATGGATTAAGGAGATCATGCATAGTCTCCCAACCGTGGATTAAGGATATCACACAATCCATGATAGTGAATGTGATGAAGATCCCTCACTTCAACCGACATCAGGAGGTTAGCGCTTGCGTTAAAATCCTCCTATCGTGTTACCATGGAGGGTATCTGTGGCTTTATAGGCACATGACTATTTATCCGGTGTTGATCCACCTAATCATAGGACTGAGCATGCAGGGACTAGACCCTCAGCAGTTTTAGCCAGGGAAGGCTTCAGATCGCTCCCTGACATAGCGAATAAAGGAGGATTATGGGGATGTAGAAAAGGGAAAGAGAGGCTACAAGGTAGCCTTCATATAGGATGGAATAGTGCACCTAGCTTCTCATCTTATAATTGGAAAGCTCATTAGAAAGAATCATCTAATACAAGTCACTAGATTCATAGTAGACCTCGTAGGGAAATGTGTAGAAGGAATGAAAATGAACTGGGTGAGCTACCTCATCAATGAGATCGAGAAGGATTGTCGCGAAGCACATGATCAAGGCTATGAATTCCATTTTAGTTAGTTATTGGTATTGATCACATTTGTCACTTGGCAAAGGCCGAAAGGAGTGAAATTTCTAGAAGTGGAGCCATCAGAGTTGTTGGCCACAAGGTTCTCCACCTTGTGGTATACAAATGACATGTCAAAGCAGTGGTAGTTGACTGTTATATTCCATGCCTACTACCAACAATTGAAGTGTGCTATTGAGGCATTTCCACACATGGCATGGAATACATTGCACCACTATAGACTGCCAATGAAGTTTTGTGTAGATCTACACTTTATCTACATCATTGCACACAGGGATGAGAGTAAGGAGGAACTTCAGTCCTATTATAAGTTGACCGAAAAAGAGATGGAGGATATCACCAAAGAATGGCCTACAAAGTTCCTTGTACAAGTTGAGGATGAAGAAATTTTCGACCCCGACATTATCGGAAGTCCCTTGGTCACCCGAGTCGAACATGATGGACAAACTAGCGCGAAGAAAAATAAGAAAAAGGAGGAAGTGTATAACATAGAAACTGATGAGGAGGACAATGCCTCAATGGAAATTAAGCTTGACTCACCTGCAAGAGGAGGAGGAGATGAAGTGAACCAAGAAGAAGGAGAAAATAAAGATAAAGGTGAAGTTACACCGCCAAAGGATCCCTCTATCGAGGCCGAAACATCGAAGAAAAGGAAGGTTTCTCTATAGAAACCCTCAACAAGAAAGAAGATCCTCGCCAATAAGCCTCAGTCAAAGAATGTTCTCACAGAGGATGATGTTGGTCTAATCATCGTAACCATTATCTTCAGAGGTTATCTTGCAGAGACATGGAGTGAAGAAGGAGATGTTGTATGAACAAATCGATAAAGAGATCAAGGAAATATAACAAGCCATCCATTCGAGTTGTGGAGTACCTATTTCACCTTCGTCATCAAAGATTGTAGAATTTGGGGATGAGCCCACCCAATTACGAAGGATAGCAGATGCAATAGAGGCTTGACTTCGTCGAGTCCAAGATGAAAAGGATCAAGCTATAGAAGCAATGAAGTAAGAATAAGGAGGCTCTGGCAAAGCACCAAGTCGAGGCAGCTTGAGCTAAGATCGAGGCCTTTAAAGAAGCATTGTCGAGATCTGAGTGACAAAGGACAAGTCACAGGTGAGTATTGTCAGACAATTGGCTTAGGTTGATGGATAGTTGGTATGGATTATTGGTTTTCATTGATGTCAACTATTGGAGAGTGATATTGTATATTGATGTCAACCCTTGGAAAATTTTCGGTAGCACAAAGGTTTGGGTAATGGACCAAAGGTTGTTTCATGTATAATGGTATGAGTTTTAATATATTTGAATGTAAGACTATTCTATATTTATAGTACATGTCATTCCATTTCCGGTTGTATGTGGAATGTCACATAACTCCTCATGGTTAGAGAGTTATGGCCATGAGAAGTTGGAGAACCCAGGTTTGGGTAATGGAACGAAGTTTGTTTGATGGATAATGGTACGAGTTTTGATATAATTTTAGGTAAGACTATTCTATATGGATATTGCATGTCATTCCATTTCTGGTGGTATGTGAAACGCCACATAACTCCTCACGGTTTGAGAGTTATGGCCTTACAAAGTTGGAGGACCATCATATGTTGGCTTGAAGCCCCAAAAGTTCAAAGAAGTAAAAGAGATTGCAAAGAAGAAATCATTATTTAAATGATAAAGTAAAGTGACAAAGTCAAGAATGATTATTTAAATAATAAAGTGAAGTGACAAAATCAAAGAAGATAATTTAAATGATAAAGTGAGGTGACAAAGTCAAGGAGGAATATTTAAATGATAAAGTAATGGAAAATTTTCTAATTATGGAATGTGGTTAACCCTAAAAATGAGGAAAATAGGTGAAGTAACCTATAAATGGGTTAAGTGAACTAGAATATGGAGAGTATAAATAAGAGGAAAGGCTCTCTCATTTTACATCACACTTGAGCATATTGAATATCTATATGTTATTGAGGTAACCAAGGGATATCTAAAATGAATTTCAGAGGGAAGGTGAAGAAAAGAAGATCGGAATTCAAGGGAGTACAAATTATTTTGATGATGTTTTCTAAGGTATGTTATTTACAGGTCATCTCACCATTTTCACAATAAATTGTTTTCTAGAATGATTCAAAACATGAAATTTCTATGTCATTGAGGTAACATATCCAAGTATTTGTGGTAAAAAATCCATCTTGTGTGTCGTTGTATTTTTGGAGTTAAACTCCATGGAAAATAGGGTTTGTGGCTAGTCCTGAAACTAGTCTAAAACAAGTGTTTCAGGTAAAAACGTCATAACTTCTTCATAAAAGATCAAAATTTAGTAAGACAAAATGGTGTGGTTAAAGTACATTATTTTGTATTTTTTGTAACATTTTCATATCTATTCAACAAATATTCTGTGTGGGGCATGCTCTACAAGGTCTCTCTTTAGAATAAGCCAGAATTCAGTAAGGTATGTCATTTTTTCTATAACTCATTTTCTAAGAGGTTCCAAGTAGTGACACCTCAAGGAATTGCATAAAACACACTGAAGAAAATTTTGTATCATTTTCATATCTTTATTCATTACAGGTATATAGTTATGGTTATTTCCAGTTAGGGTTGTTGACTAATCCAAAACTAGTCATGTGAGACTAAAGAAAAGTTTGATGAAAATGCTAGTCTCTTGTTGTTAAAGTTAAGGAAGGTTTGTAGGTATGTGATCATATAAACCAGGTCTATTACAAAGTTGCAAATCTTATTTGAATGATGAAATTGATGAGGGATTTTGTTTGAGGTACATGTTGGGTACATGGTTGAGACAAGTAGTTGATGAGTTTGCACATACATGAGCTGTATAGTTGATGATGTTGGTACATATTGATGAGTCATAGTTGATGAGTAGTTGATACATGATTGGTACATACTTGGTACATGGTTGGAGGTACCTGTTAGTAGTATTGTTGACACATGGTTTATGGATGATGTAGCATACGTGTATTGGTATATTATTAGAAGAATATATTGATCTTGGTGATGATTATGAGTTGTTGTGTTATGCTTGGTTGATTCACATATTTGAGAGTTGTCTTGGTGATTGATATTGGTGAGTAGATCTAATTTGGTTGATAATATTGATGAGACGGGTTGTTGTGATATGTTTTATTGGATAGGTTGCTATGAAATGTTATTTGTACAGGTTTGGTGCATGGTTGATGCACTTGTTCATGGTACATGTTGAGGTATAGGTTGTTTCATTGTTGATGAACTTGTTTATGGTATAGGTTGATTACAGGTTGGTGCATGGTTTATGCACTTGTTTATGGTATAGTTTGATTACAAGATGAGGTATAGGTTGATGCATGGTTCAGGTTATTGGTACAAGTTGTTTGGTACAGGTTGATTGGTACAAGTTTACATCAGTATATCTCATAGTGATAGTGTCACAATGGTTCCATAATTCTAATTATACATTAGGGTGGTTGGACGGGGCAAGGATAGGTAGTTTTAGTCACCTTTCCATTGTAGCCGAGGAACATAGGGGGTTTAGCCTCCTTCTAGTTGTAGTCAGAGAATAGGGGAGTTGGAGCTTCCCTTAGGTTGTAGCCTGAGAAACTAGGGGGTTGGAGCCTCCTTCTAGTCACAGCTAGAATACAATGGAAGTTGGTGCTTCCAATGAATTTACTTCTTCAAGACATATAAGAAAAGGTGTTATGTAGTTTTCTCCTGCTTTGGGTTTCCACGTAAAACACTGGTGTACTGTGTATGTGTATGATTTTTCATTTGTTCATTTCTTATTTACTCTACAGTTATTGGATGATAATGCTACATTGATATAACACTTGGATTATATGGTTAAAAATGATTAAATTGCTCTATTACTGATTCACCCCCCCTCTCAGTAATCCAAAAATTGGTATCAGAGCGAGGTTCCTTCAGGAAATAGTTTAACCATTGGAAAGAGATCATGGATTATTCTGAGAATGGAGTACCAATGTTTAATTGTCATAATGATTTTAAGTATTAGATTTGGAGCAAAAGGATGAAAGTATTTTTACAAGAACAGGGACATTATATTTGGCTATTAGTTGTTATAGGATATGATAGTTAAAAAAGGCCAAAGACTACAACCAATAAGGAATTGAATAAGAATAAAAAAATAGAAATGAATTTCATCTGGGAAGGATTACTTAATATGGTAAGAGAAAAGGTTGGTAAATGTTCATCATCCAAATAACTTTTGGATAAGTTACATGAAATATATTCTTCACCCATCACAGATTCAGAAAATGCCACAGAATATGCAGATACAGAACAAGAAAAAAGATGCTCATCATGTCAAACAGACTTAGAAGAGGAAGAGTATGAAGAATCAAAAGTTGATTATAGAGAAAAATCAATCAATGCATTTAAATATCTAAGGAAAGAAAGAGAAGAAAACAAGTCATCCAAGAAAGAATTGATGAAAAAAAATGAAAGTGTTCAAGGTTTCGAAAAAGATCAGCATGTCATCAAGAATTTAAGATCTCAACTAGAAGAGGCCAAAAGAATTCAAGAAACTCTAGAATATCAAAAGAAATGTTTATAAGCCAACATAGCAGCACAAAGGGAAGAAGAAGAAAAGAGAGAAAAGATATTGATGGATCATCTTAAGGAAAGAACCAATGACTTAAACCAACTTGAGGAAGAGTTTGTTCAAGAAGAGAGAAGATTGGAAGAAGAAATAATTACATTGAAAATCCAACTTGAAGAAGCAAATAGAACAGAAGAGGTCATGAAGTCTTAGATAATGAATAAAGAATAAGAGGTTGATAATTTTGAAGAATAAGTTGTCACACTAAGAGTCAAAATTGTGAATCTCAACAAGAATGTTGAAGAGACAGAAATATCCACATCAGTTGTAGATAATGAAGAGAAGCACTCTACGTAGCTAGAAAAGAAGAATGAAGAAAATAGAAAGAGTTATGCATAAGTACTCAAAGGAAGGAATCATGGTCAACCATAATCTAACAAAACTATTGAAGATACATCTTCAAGAAGATCATCCATGTTCAAGCCACAAAGAAGCTTCAATAATGATCATGATCAGTCAAGGAAAAAATTCAGAAGGACTATGCCACAAAGAAGACCATTCACTCCTAGGTATGCAAATTTATTTTATGGTCATTGTTTTTATTGTACTAACTTTGGACATAAGGTTGCAGATTGTAGGATTATAAAATAAATATTCAAGCAAGAAGTGCCTATGTGGTCGCACATAACATTGAGTGTTACAAATGTAATAACTATGTACACATAGCTAGTGATTGTAGAAGCATGATTGATACTTCCATGAAAGAGAATACTCATATCAAGTATAAGAAAGTATGGATAAGAAAACAGGAAGAATAAAGACAAGGTACCAAAGATCGCATGATTGGCAATAAAACGAGATGAAGAAAATTCTACAGAGAAAAAGAAAGATGTCAGATACAAAAAGGTTTGGAAAATAATTGAAAGGAAGGAAGGACAGGTAAATAAGGAACATGTTAAAGAGATTTTACTTTCAGGCATTGTAGTGAAAGATGAATCCACAAATAGAAAGAAAGAATTCATAGCTGAGAGAGATAATGAATCTACTAATGAAGATGATGATGAATCTACTAATGAAGATGATGATGAATCTACCAATTAAGATGATGACGAATACACATCAGGCCAGGAATTGTTCTGAGCCATCCAACTTAGAGACTCCCAAGTAATATGAATATTAGACAGGGGGGGTCTATGCGATAGATGTGACAGACCAAAGAACCATCCTTCGAATAGCTTGCAGAGTTTGAGAAGACAAACTCAAAGCAATCAGTTAGCAGAAGTATAGTTTGATAGATTAATCAAGACTTCATGATAGTATAGTGATAAATGGGTTAGCATTATGGACAATTGCGCAAGTAGAGTCTTGGACAATATGGATAGAGATGGATTCGTAAGAACACTTAGTAGGTTTGGATAGATATATGATAGTGGACGAGAGCATGGATTCACAGATTGGTTCAGAGAGTGGTTCAAAGACAAAGGAACATTATCATAATGGATAATAATTACACAGGAAATGGATCGAACAATGCTAATGGATTCCAAATTGATAGATATTTTTTGGACACATGTAGTGCATACATCATTTCACATTGAAAACATATTAATACTCAGAAACAACAATGAAAAAACTCCCTATGAACTATGGAAAGGAAGCATAGACAACAACTTCTACATCAAGGTAATTCAAGGTAATATTTTATTAATTGAAATTTATGTTGATGATATTGTTTTGGAAGTAATAATGACATGTTAAGATAGAAATTTACAAAGGATATGCAGAATGAATTTGAAATGTCATTACTTGGAGAACTAACCTTCTTTTTGGGTCTTTAGATATGTCAAAGAAACCAAGGAATTTTTATTTCGCAAACTAAGTATATCAGAGAAATTCTAAAGAGGTTCGGAATGGAATATTTCAAACCAGTTACCACTCCTATGAAAACTAGTTGCAATTTGAGAAAAGATAATGACTCAAATTCTACAAACTAGAGGAAATACAAGTCAATGATTGGTAGCTTATTATATGTGACATCATCCAGACTAGATGTAATGCAGGCAGTTAAACAAGTGGCATGATTTCAAGAAGCACCAAAGGAATCACATGTATTAGTAGTGAAGAGGATTTTCATATATCTCAAAGGAACAAAATATTTTGGATTATGTTATCCAAAAGGAAAGGATCTATCACTTATTGCCTACACATATGCAAATTGGGTAGGTTTCATTGATGATCGAGGAAGCACCAATGGAGAAATGTTCTACTTGGGTGAGTGTTTAGTATATTGACTAAGAAAGAAACAATCATCAATATCCTTATCTACAACAGAGGCATAGTATATTGTAGCAACAACATGTTGTACACAGGTTCTATGGATGAAACAAACTTTGACAGATATACAAGTTGAGTATGATGAGCCCATTCCAACCTATTGTTATAATGCAAGCACCATCAGTATCTCAAAAAACCCAGTGATGCACTCCAAGACGAAGCACATTCCATTCAAGTATCACTTTCTATAGGAATAGGTTGCATATAAGAACATCAAAGTTGAATATGTGGGAACAAAAGAACAAGTGACATACATCTTTACAAAACCACTTCCATGAGAAGACCTTGAGTATCTTTGCTAGAGACTAGGAGTAATTTCTACTCCAAAATGAATGATTTTGAATGCTTATCTTATATGTTTTATATGTACACGAGGAAGCACCATAAATAGGAAAAAGGGGGATATATTTATCAGATGCAAAGGTAAATTCTTGGAGAGAGAGAATAGAGGCATGTTTCAAAAGGGAGTGATTGTCATAAGGGAAGAATGAGTGATATGACTTCAGAGTGATATCCTTTGT
>JZKD02S0863744.1:217288-228556 GCA_000966675.3 Picea glauca
ACTAGGGGGTTGGAGCCTCCTTCCAGTTGTAGCTGGAAAACAAAGGAAGTTGGTGCTTCCAATGAATGTAATTCTTCAAGACATATAAGAAAAAATGTTATGTGGTTTTCTCCCACTTTGGGTTTCCACGTAAAACACTGGTGTATTGTGTATGTGTATCATTGTTCATTTGTTCATTTTTATTTACTCTACATTTATTGGATGATAATGATACATTGATATAACACTTGGATTATATGGTTAAAAAGGATTAAATTTCTCTATTAATGATTCACCCCCCACCCATCTTAGTAATCCAACAAGTGTTGGGGGCATGTTGGCCCTTGACCAAGTTTTGAGGAAATATTGGTCGTGTTTGACCACTTTTGGGACTTCAACAGGATGGATGAATATGGAGCACCCAGGCGGAGCCAAGGTTGTGGGATCTCACTTATTTTGTAGACTTGTGGACCCAACAAAAGGTTTATGTAACGAGTTATNGATTAGTGTAAGATCCAAGCTGTCATCTGAAATGAAATAAACCTAATGCATATATAAGAAGGTTATAATGATCAAATATGACACATACCATGATACCTCGGACCAAGTACCTCATGGAGCAAGAGCCCTCTCTGATGCAAGCCCGGGCCGGTAGTGATGGAAGCTGGTACTGATGACAGGACAAAGCTGGCTGAGAAGAAGAAATATGGGCCCTCCAGGCCCATGCTCAAATCACTCCTACTCTCGGTACTCCATGTCTAGGACTATGTGGGCCTCGAGACATGATCTCCTAGTTATCCCTAGATATCGGGGATAACAGACCCAACAAAAGGTTTATGTAACGAGTTATGGGATTCTGTCCCATGGGTTTACCCATGTTTAGGATTTTTCATAAATGTATAAATAAGTAGTAGCTAAGAAATATAGATGGTCATTGGCTTAGTGCATGACTAGTTGGATTTGTGCAAAGAGTATGTTAAGGCTTGCAGAGCTAAGTGCAAGTGTTTTGTATTTTGCTCTGTGCTACTAAGGAGTTGGCTCTCTGCCTTGATTTGGTTTTTGGAAGGAGGATATGGTGCACGACTCGCAGATCTCATGTCCTTTGGCGAGTCTGGATCTGTGGATTCATGCACAGGAACAAAAAAATGTAAGAAGATTAAATACTAATAAAGAAGAAGAAGAAGTTGATGGATGTAGCCCCACACTGGGGTGAACCATGTATATGTTGTGTCTTGATGTGCTTTCTGCGATGTTGTTTATGTGGTTATTTTCTTAGTGTTGTTGTTGTTATGTATAATGAATGCATCAAGTGTTGTTTTTTAGTGCTTAATGGTAGTAAAGATAAATGAATTCTAGATCTGAATTAATGTTATGTGCTAAGTGATTTTAAGTTCTTGATCTTGATTGTTACTGCGCTGATATGTAATAAGGGTTAAGATGCGATGTGAATGAGAATCATAATCTAATGCATATTGTTCACTAAGTGCTATGTTAAGTGTTTTAATCATAGATATGTGTCCCAACGTGGTTGTAGATACCTGATTCCTACAACCCCCCTGCCTCTACCTCAGGTGAGACTTTATCTTCTTTGCAGGTGTTGTCGAAAGGGCTGATAGTTAGGTTTTTTTGGTGCACTCTTGAAGCGTTGAACGTTGGGTCTACCCCTGTGCTAACAATATGCTTCTCCTTTTATCCTCCTCTTATTCCTCCCTTTCCTTTTTCCTTTAAGCAAATTAGAATTGGATGAAGTAGTTGAAAACCCTCATTAGTTAAGTTAACTAAAGACTCAACCATGTTTAGTTAGGGGGAAAATTAATAATCATAATAAGGGTTATAAGTAAATAATAACTAGTAGGTGGGACCCCTTGTGACTCCCTTTATATCATAACAATCATAACATAACTATTTAGTTAAGTAAAACACACTCCCATCATCACATGAACATTTGTCAATTTAGCTCATTGATATTTGAAATTATTTTCAAAAAATATATTACTCATATATCCAAAGAAAAAATGTTGTCCCAAAATTCTGAAGTCAACTGTCATCAACAATAAATAACATAAAAACTCAAAAACCATATTTCCCACTCTGAGATGCAATCTTTCCTTGATTGTTGTTGTCACCCTTTGATTTTCCTGAATTTTCCTTTGGTTGCACTGAGCCTTTAGGCCTAATCTCACCGATCACATGAGAACAATCATCCCTCAAATGAATCCAGGAAGACACGAATTTATCAGAGCCATTGGAGGGTGAGGAAGGGGAATCAATGACTTTTCCTTTGTCAAGGGCATGGTGGGCCTCGGTTTTCAACCTTTTTCTAGCATGGGAGGAATGAACTGGTGAGTGGATAGGTGCATCTTGTGAAATCTGGTTAATAGGTGGGGGAGTAGGTAAGGACAAATTGGGCCAACCACGATGTTGGGAGACTTACGGGTGGACAATCTCCTTCCATCCATCATTTTCGGGAACATCAGGTTGCAATGAGACATGAGGGGGGATGGGAATACTAGTGGCTTGTGGAGCTTGGAATGGAGGCCTTTCATGCCTAGGTTGGACCACTCCTTTCCCAATCCAATTGAAAAGTTAGGCCTGAAACAACTGGCCTAACTCTTGTGAGTCGACATCAAAGTGTATGGAGAATATTGGCCTTCTTGGGCCTTTGTTCCAATTACCTCTCCCTCGGTTGCCTCTGCCATGGGTACCTTGGCTGAAAAATATGATTCTTGCATGCATGATTGATTAGAAAATAGTCCTTTTAACAACCATACCTGATAACTCTTTAAAAATATGAAACATATTTTGGCTCAGCAACATATCAGAATCATGTAATCCAATCCATATAAATTGTTTAACCATTGTCAATGAGAAAGGGGTGAAAAAAAGGTCATGGGATATGTGAGGGGTTTGTATTGAACGAAACATGATATAATGAGGGGGGAAAGAAACACAGTTACTACTCAAATACCACAAAAAATCAACTATAATTCAAACCAAAGAAAACACCATTGCAATACAACCAAGAAAATGTGACTTTAAACTACTTCAATACAAAATTCTTCTTGACTGTAATTAAATTTTAGAACAAGGAGTGAAAACTAAATATGGGAAGGTGATGGGATCATAATTAGCGAAAAGATAAATAATTATAGGGAAATAGAGTGGTTATTATTCATACAATTAATTAAGCAATCCATAAAAACATTCTAGAAAAGGAAATACACCAACCAAACGAGCACGGTGCCCCCAAAAACAATTATTGTGCACAGTTCAAACAATTATGTGCATTAACTTTCTCACTATTTGAAATCAAATATTTAACACAGTGTCATCAAACAAGACATAATTCATTCCATGCAAGCTGTAGGGGAGTTATGTTCTTCTCATTTATCCATTTAATATTTTAAAGCAATTCCCAAATGAATAACCAGTCACTTAATTCCACTATGTTTAGTGTAAAAATTCAACCACCTTCCGTCAACACAGACACAGAAAGCAAGCTCGATTTAATCCCTCAATTCCATCTACAATTAAATTGTAATGAGATCATACTGCCACAACACCCGTGCCTACCACTGTTAAAATATATGATATTCATTAATCATACATAGTGGACATTCAAACACAATGATCCATATTTTAATTGAAAAGATCCTGACTTGCCACTTAAACACACAAACAACAATCAGCATTTAAAATCACACTATTCTTTGAATACACAGACCATTCGAAAAAATGCAGAGTATTAATGTGACTATAAGATCTCAATCACTCTGAATTTAGACATCCATAATGATGGGCTATCAATCAATATAATGAGGTAACAACAGTATGCCCAATCTCATAACACAATGATCGAATTGCAACAAAACCATATTTGAAACTTGTGACCCTCTCCGACGACACAATCAAATAACCATAACATATACAGTGTATGGAAATTCCATAATCATCCTGATTGCAATAACCATTTGGCCATTAAAAATGCCTAGTCACAGTAATCATTGACTCATGTTGTAGGAACACCACACATACCAATGCATCATGTGCAAAGCATCATTAATCAATTGTAAACTAATGTTGAGTTAGCATTTTGATAATCTCAATGCAAAAGACAGTGACTATGTATCAACCCGATTCTTCAATCAACCAATTTTAATGTTGAGCTTATCAATTAGACTGTCATAATAACCAATTGCAGTGACTAAGTACCAATAAGAAAAACATTGTAAGGATAATCAACAGAGACAAGTTAACAATAAAACATTATCGACGATGCATCACCAATTCATAACCATCGACCATGTATCCATCATGACATAATGAGTTTCCTTTATCAAAATTAAGCTTTGAGTAATCAAGGATTGGCCCTGTGGACCAACACATGGAGACATGGATTCACACCCTAACATCGGGTGAGAACCTCTGAGACCAATGGTGTACGCAAAGGGTATACCACAAATGTCTTCACAGTCAGGGTGATAATTCCCGTGGTAGGAGAGACTATGAACAGAGGATCTAGGCACCATTTTGACCTTGTAACAAGACTTATAACATGCAGGGTATAACCCTTGTGGGTTTCCCAATCAACCCGAGAATGTTGAAATAGGACAGGGATGAGAAATAGCAGTCACCTTAAGAAATCCCTTTGTCAAAACAACCATCACAACCCACCACACAACATTAGTAACATGAACAAAGTCATACCCAAGTGAAGCAAAGGGCAGTAACATGAGGTGTTCAAAACCCCATAATAATAAAAGACTAGGTATGGAATATGAAGGCATGGAGACAACTAGACACTCTAAACCAAATGAAACCCTTCGAATAAAGCTAACAAGGATGGCAGAGAGCCTTATGGATGCCAACACTTAGAACGACCAATAACTCTGTGACTTCAAAATTTAATGCAATGAAAACCACCAAGGATTCATTCAAGAAAAACATCACCAATTAACACAGTTTCTCGACTCAAAGAAAGAACACAACCATACATACAGAGCCACTATATATTTCATAACCAGAGCAAATTCATGGATGGACAAAAATACATACCTGTAACCAAGAGCACCTTAAAAATGCGAGTTGGCTGAGTGGTTCTCCCTCTTCTTGAAAGTTGGAGCCTAACCACAACAACCATAGTTGAAGAATATCCTGACTAGGGTGGTAGCTAGTGGAAAGAGTAAGGGTGACGTGCAGTAAATGCACATCACCTCCACCCCCATTCAATTAATTTCTTAGTACACACCAACCAACTTCCCATTAACTCCTTCATTTAAACCATGTATCGAAACCATCACCCACTAATTGCCAATAGTGCAACCCATAATCATATTTATCCATTTCCAAGTTATAATATAAATCAACCATGTTCCATATAACTCAACAAATCGCATAACTAATAGATTATTTCTATGGTTAACATGACCATTTAAATTTCAATGCATGTAGCATAAGAGCATAGTTTGATATCTTCCTTTTGCATTTTTCTTAGGTAGCTTTTATTTCTTTTCAATTTCTCTTATGTGTTGTTGCTAACATGTATATTGTGCAGGTGTCACAGTAAGGAATACAGGAACATATAACTGCATAACATAGGCCATCGTAACATGGAATTAGAGCCTAGAGTAGGAGAAACAACACATAACATGCCTTATCCACCATTCAATTGTCGCAATTAGAACCAACACATAATAAGTCCAATCCATCACCAATAAAAACAATATCTCATCAACCATGTAACTAGTGTCGAACACTGACACAAACATCAAATAAGAGCCAGATATTATCTCCCAATCTACAAGGGGGTCCCACCTACTAGTATTATTTATATTATTAGCTTATAATAATAGGCTTTAGCAATATTTTGCGGGCAAAAAAAAACTCGTGATTTTAATCGTCAACAAACTGGTGACTCCATAGGGAAATTTGTTTTCAACAGATTTAGAACTCAAAACTCATGGTTTCGTAGACCAAGAACAACACGTCAAGAAGATTACGCAACAGGGAGAAGAGAGAGGATTTAAGGGAAAAATCACTGGGAATTTGGTAATAACTCATGAAAAGTGTTAAGTATGAGCGGTTTTACCACTGTATGCATAATCATTCAACTAGAATATTCTCTTTACTTCAAGGAGAAAAATTATGGTTTTTTCTCTTTAAAATCTCAAATGGATGAAGAAATGGCAGGAGGAAGAGGGAGACAACCAATTCTTTATAAGACAATAGGGAAAGCAAATAAAAAATTCAAGTATGCTTCAGGGGAAACATCACAATAGTTGTGTAAGCTTGATTTTTATTGACTAACAATTCTTTGTAGGAGTATCATTGTGGAAGAACTGATCCAATCATCCTATTTTGACCAAATTAACTAGAATATGGTAGGACACAAAATCATGAGAAAAGTAAAATTGCAGAAATTAAAACAACAGCAATAAAATGACAGAAACGTAAGAGTAGTAGGAAAACTTAAAAAGATAGCAGAAGTCAAACTACTGTAAGGTAGAAAAGAAAATAGTGCAAAAAATAGAAAGCAGGGCTAGGTTACTAGCATATAGAAAATCCAAACAACATTAGAACTTTTCACATTGGTCCCTTGCAATGTTTCAAGCGAGAACTGTTAGTGCTATAGGAAAACAATTGTTCCTATAAATCCTTTAGAATGTAAGAGTTAGTATCCAGGACAAAAACAATTTTGAAAGGACCCGGAAATAACACTTGGAACTCTGAGGTAATTATCATCCATTTAATGTATATGATTAAATCATCGAGATAGATATGGATGTTGATCAATTCATCAAGAGTTGTGTGTATAGGTTTTTTAAAAGAGGTACTTGCATCAGGTAAGCCATAAGGTAGGCATTTATAAGACACAGTACCCCAAATAGTTATAAGAGTGGTTTTGTGAACATCTTCCCCTTTTACCTTGATTTTCTTGTAACCCCAAAAACTATCAAGTAAGGGACTCGTCTGTGACCTTGCAACCTGTTGCAAAATCATTTCCATATTAAGAGAAGGAAAAGGTTTTCTCATAATAGTCTAACTTAAACTGTGAAAATTAATGCAATTTCTAATATGATCAGTGGTCTTTGAAATGGGTATCCAATTGGAGGCCCATTCAGGGTAGACTGGAAAAATAATCCCAACCCTTAAGAAATTTCCCAACTCCTTTTGAAAAGTTCCTTTAAATGCAGAGTTAATAGGACCTTGTTTTTTCCTAGCTGATTTTATGCCTTCCTTAATGGGGATAGCATGTTGTGTAATACCATGATCAAAACCATGAATATCCTCATAGGACCAAGAAAAAACATTTTGAAATCCACCAAGTAGCTTGGCTAACTTTGTTTCTTCTTTATCATAACATTGGACACTTTTTTTATCATTCTTTTAATATTCGCATGCCCCAATATTCCAGGATATGGTTTCACCCACCTTCCTTCTTGACCCCTCTTCTCTTTGTTTCTCTTTATTTCCTACACCACTCGATGAAAATGAACTCTCAATAGGAGTCAAGCCCTTAGGATTTTTTTTGTTTTCTTTGGATGTCATTTCCTTGGGCTTAAGAGGTTCATCTTGAATCAAATCACAAATGCCCTCATTGTTAGGGAAGACCTGCCAATATTCTACCTTGTCTGGGATATGTGAACGATATAGAGATTAAAAAGAACAATCAGGTCTGTGAGGCAAAGGTTATTGATTAGGATAAGCTACAAATACAACTAACCGATCAACCATTGAATTCAACTCCCTCTTAACATGAGTGATGTTGAAAGGTAAAAATTTTGAGATAAGCGCCAAAAATGTTTGGGTGTATCATTCCATCATCTTGTTGCTAGGAGAGTATATCTTACGTATTAGATTCAAAACAAGCTCAGAATATCCAAAAATGGAAAGGTGACCACAACTAATATTAAGGGCACTTTCAATGCCTAATAATAAATATTCTAATTCAGTGACATTGTTTGTACAAGAAAACTCCAACCTGTAAGACAAATTATGAATTTTCCCTACAGGGGAAACCAAGATAATGCCAACACCATTACCTTCATTTGAGTATGAAACATCAAAGTGCATGTGCCACATATCATCATATAAATTTATTTGTTCCAAAGAAATATTATCCTCCTCAACAAAGATGGAATAAACTCCTAGGTACTCTTCGATATAGTTTACACTAGATTGTGGATCAATCTCTATGTAGGGTGAAATCCTTCCCTCTCTAAGGAATATAATGTTCTTACCATTCCAACACATATATAAATGTGTACTATAGAGTGAGAGGTATCCACCTATTAAGGCTTGTCAATCTCTTCCCAAGATAATTGATTAATTGCTTACATGCATATCAATTACCTGAACGTTGAGGGTTGTCCTTATTTCAGGATGATTGCATAAAACTAAGGTTACATCCTTAATCTCGCCTATGGTTTTTTGTTGTAGACTATTATAGGAGAGCATGCTTCTGGAATTTTCATTTGTACAAGACAAACCTAGCTCTTCCATAATAATCTTTGACATCACACTTGGGCCTGAACTGCCATCATTGAGGAAACAATGGGCAATTTTATCCATAATCTTTACAGAAATATAAAAAGGGGGATTTTTTACAGGGTATCTAAAGTTATGTACACCTACTTTATTTATATATGAATCCTCTTTGTTTACCTCTTCAGAGAGGTTGGCTACAACGAAAGCTTTCCCTTCCATGAATTGTTTCAGATGCATTTGTTGTTCAGGGATGACAACCATGTCCAAAAGGGTTGCATCTTCTTTGATGTTGGCCAACTGATTTAAGATAATGTATTTGGAAGAGGGGGGAGAAGATTTTGTTCCTTGACTGTCAGGGACCTTAGGAACCTGAATAGTAGCAGTGCTTGAGGATGATCTCGGGCTAGAAGAATTGCAGGGAGGATCAAATTTTCCCTTGGGAGCATAGGCTTTGTTCCTGTTATTTATGATCATGACATCTTCTGGCTCTAAAAAATCTATGACAATGATAGTGTTTTCTGGTCTTTTACCAAAGATCTTATCTCTTTCACTCTTCCTTACCTCACATGTGGCTTCCTCGTGGTGTTCCTTGCAAAAGTTACACCAACTTCGAGGCAAGATGGCTTTAGGCTGAAAATTATTTTCAATTGGATTTATATCGGGGGGGTGCAGAAGAGGATGATGCTCCAAGGGTGAGAGGTGAGACATTCCCCCTTCGTTTGAATGCTATCATACAATTTTTCATATCTTGGACTAGTTGTAAGAGGGAAGACATGTCTTTCTGTCTAACGGATTCTCCCTGGGGAAGACCTGTTCTTTCAAGATGTTATTCATACTCTGAACAAGTATGCAGAGATGAACCGAGGTTATCAATGGATTTTTCTTCAAGCCTATGATAGTAGGGGGAAGGTAATGCATTGTAGTAATGCATGAATGCGGCTTGTTTCTGAGGTCGAATGATTTCATGGATTTGATTGTATAGATTAGTGAAATGCAAGTTGAAAGACTTGATGTTCTCACCATCCTTATAGGTGACATTATTATATTCCCGTAACTTCTCAGTTGGGCTTTTAGATTGCCCATAAGTGGATCTGGACCAATATAATAACTCCTCCCAAGCAGAAAGAATCTTAGGAGGAAGGTAAAAGAAGTCGGCTACAGCCTTTCCTTCCAAGGAATTGACAAATAAGTGCATACAAGTATCATTGTCATTGGCTCCTATGTTATGGCAAGCATTAGAAAATGCCACTAAGTGTTTGTTTGTAGTGATAGTGTTATTTCCTGAGAACTTAGGAAGATTCTCCTTGAACTTAGGAAGTGGACTAGTAGCAAGTGCTAAGTTAAGAGGAGAGGACACATGCCATGGTGTGGTTGTGGCATCTTCTTCAAACTGAAAAATCCCGTATTTTTTAATGACTTTAGTAGGACTTGTGGTATATTGAACGAGGATATGGTGGCTAAATAAGCTACCAATCACTGATGAAGATGAATCATGAGAGGATGAAGAACCTATTATACCACCAAAGCCACCACTAGATTCCATCTTGTGGATGATATATGAGGAAAAGAAAGACGAACTGGATGAATCAAACAAGGTCCTCCTTAGATCACTTTTTGGGTGGATAACACAGCATTCCTTCTCCCTATTTCAGCAATAAGATTAATTTTGGGTGATAAGCCTCTTATTCTTCTGGAGACACGAGAGTCTAAGGACATGAAAGAAAGACCTTTACAAAAGAAACAAGAAGGTTAATGCTAATTTCTAGGTTGTCTACATCTAGCTTCCCAATGTTCTTGTGCACTAATATCTAGTTCAATTGCTCCCCAAGAATGGTTAAGCTCAACACGGGTATTCGCAGTGTCTAAAATGGTATTAAACAGATTCAAAGAAATACTGGTATGATCTTGAAGATTGAGCTGAATATTGGGTTTCCTTGCAATAGGCACAGTCATTAAGAAATAAAACAGTCAAAGAATCAATATTAGAAAAATAGATGTACTGATGAAAATCAAGTATAAAAATTAACCAGAGAGATATTGAATATCTCCCCAGTATGGTCACCAAATGAATGTTGAGGAGAAGATATGAAATGATCTTACTCAAGCATTTTCATATTCTTCTTAGCTAAATAAAAATAGACGGGAATATCACCCTATGTTTATAGCCATCAAAATAAAATCCTAACTCACAAGTATTTATTACAAGTGCTTAGTCTAGGATTTTCACAATTAAAAGCTTGCTGGAAAATTCATTTTAATATGATTTCTCTAAATATAACAGTTGCTGAAATAAATTTAGAGATAGAATTAAAGACACCAAGATGATAATCAAGATCGATGAGACATAAAGAAATCTTGTATTTCATTCTAATTCACCAAAGAGTCATTCCTTTTACAAAATTTCATGCAAAAATTTCAGACCAAAGTCAAACTTAGACATCCCCGATGGAACATACAAAAGGACCTCTGACAGAAAATCAAAAAATGAACTCTAAAAGATGGATCAACTTGCCACAGATTTATGCCCACTCGACTCTACACAATAGCCTTTGTGAGTCATGAAAACTAATTCACAAACAAATAAGTCCACAAATACTATCAAAGATAGATCAACACCTCTGAAAAACAAGTTTTTGAATGATGTAATTCAACTCTGAATCTTGTTGTCTACAATAAGACCCTGCTATCATAAAAAATAATTAGTCTTGTGAAAAATTAAGGAATGAATGAAAACTTAATTATCTCAACATAAACTCAAAGAGAAAACCTTAGTATGCTTCTCCTTCTATCCTCCTCTTGTTC
>JZKD02S0863744.1:231173-242924 GCA_000966675.3 Picea glauca
TATCAAATCACTCTGTTTCAGAGGATGTAGAATTTGAGACAAAAGATGATGTCAGTGAAGGAATACACTGAATAATTCTACAAGATAAACATCAGAGCAGGTCATCGGGAAAGAGATGATGAAAAAGTTTCCAGGTACATGAATGGTCTGCGATATGACATTCAATATGAAATGAGCATAATGACCATTCGAAATGTGGAAGATGCTTATCAGATAGCTCTGAAAGCTGAAGAGAAGTTGAGCTGAAATCAAGGTCAAAGAGGCCGAGGTAGAAGTCAAGCTAGAGACAAAACAATTTCCCAAGATAGAACTCAAAGACCTAAAGAAGAGGGAAGGAAACCTCAAACTCAACCTGAGAGAGGAGGAAGCTCACAGGGAAGGTAGTATGCCGATAGAAATACTTTTCCTCGAGCTAGAGGAAGAGGAAGAGGCAGAGGAGGTGAAGTGAAATGATTCGTCTATGGAAAAATCGGACATAAATCCTATGAGTGTCCAGATAAGTAGAAATATGGTGGTGAAACTCACATTGCCGAAGCTCAAGGACAGAATGTTGAGGCAGAAGACGCTGAGGGTGGAATATCTTTGATGATGAAGAAATTCCTCTTGAAGATGGAGAAGGATGCAGAGAACCCAGCCCAAAGAAACAGTCTGTTTCGGACTGCTTGCAAAACTAAGGATAGAGTATGCAAGGTCATAATGGACAGTGGTAGCACAGACAATCTCATATGTATAGAGATGGTAGAAAATCTGGAGTTGGAGACTGTTGTACATCCAAGCCCATACAGAGTTTCGTGAATACAAAAAGGACATCAGGTAAATGTCACTAAACAATGTTTAGTTGAATTTAAAATAGAAGGATATAAAGATGAAATATTATGTGATGTCATTCCCATGGATGTTTGTCATCTATTGTTGGGTAGACCATGGAAATATGACAAAAACATGGTTCATGATGGGAGAAAGAACACCTACACCCTGGAGAAAAATGGTAGGACTCACATGTTGTTTCCAATTAAGGATAAAGAGGTGAAAACATAAACGAGAAACACTATACTTCTCATGAGTGGGAAGGAACTTCTTAATGAGGTTAAGAAGAAGAAAGACACACAATTTATTGTGTTCAGGAAGCCCAAAATTGTTCTGACTAGTACGAGAATAGATGATTTACCAGAAGAAATCAAGGAGTTGCTGGGAGAGTTTGTTGATATAGTGGGGGATGAACTACCTTGTTCATTGCGACCTATCAGGAGTATAAGTCATCATATTGATCTTATACCTGGAGACAGTTTACTGAACAAAGCCACATATAGGTTGACGCTGTAGGAAAATGAAGAAGTTAAGAGACAGGTCCAGGACTTAATGGATAAAGGATTGATTCGAGAAATCTTGAGTCCATGCGTTGTTCTGACAGTGCTCATCCCAAAGAAAGATGGAGGCTGGAGAATGTGTACAGACTTAAGGGAAATCAATAATATTACCATCAAATATAGATTTCCATTGCCAAGGATGGACGACTTGATGGATTTCTTGAGTGGAGCAAATTTTTTTTCAAAGATTGATTTGAAAAGTGGGTATCATCAAATTCGAATGAGAGAAGGTGATGAATGGAAGACAACATTCAAGACGAATGAGGGGCTGTATGAATGGCTTGTCATGCCATTCGTCTTAATGAATGCACCCAGTACTTTCATGAGGTTGATGAACAAAGTCCTGAAGGATTTCATAGGGAAATTCGTTATTGTATATCTTGATGATATATTAATTTTCAGCAAGACATAAGCAGAACACTTAAAGCATTTAGTTGCAGTAATGCAGAGATTACAGCAGGAGAAATTGTTGATTAATATGAAGAAATAGTCATTTATGAGGACAAAACTCATTTATTTGGGTTTTGTTATCTCTGCAAATGAATTAAAAATGGACCCAGAAAAAATAAAGGCGATTAAGAATTGGCCATCGCCGAAGAGCATGTTTGAAGTTTGAAGCTTCCATGGTTTGGCTAGCTTCTACAGGAAATTAATCCAAAACTTCAGTGGAATTAGTGCACCAATGATGGATACAGTGAAGAAAAGACATAAATCTTTTCACTGGATGGAGGAAGAAGAGAAGAGTTTCAATCACTGAAGAAGAATATCACTGAGCAACCAATTCTGGTTTTGCCAGATTTCAGTAAGACATTCCAGGTCAGGTGTGACGCGAGTGGATTTGAAATTGGAGTAGTTTTGAGCCAAGACAACAGAACGATCGCATATTTCAGTGAAAAACTAAATGAAGCGAAGATCAAGTACTCCACATATGACAAAGAATTCTACACAGTCATACAAGCACTAAAGAAATCGAGACATTATTTGGTTCCCAAGGAGCTTGTTTTGTATAGCGATAATCACGATTTGCAATTTGTGACTTGACAGGAGAAGTTGAACCAAAAACATGCTAAATGGGTTGAATTCATGCAGAATTTTACTTTTGTGATTAAGCATATTTCTAGAACTACTAACAAATTTGTTGATGCTTTGAGTAGGAAATGTTTGCTTATGCAGGAATTCAAAGTCAAGACTTTGGGTTTTGATAACCTCAAAGAAATGTACAGGGATGACCCAAACTTCAAGGAGGCATATGAGGCATATGAGAATCCAATTCTCAGGGATATAAGCCAATGGACTGAATACATGATCCAGGATGAATTATTGTTTATGGGAAATCAGCTATGTATTCCAAAATGCTCCATGAGGGAGAATTTGCTAAAGGAAAAACACAGTGGAGGATTGGTTGGACATTTCGATCATGAAAAGACATTCTCAAAGTTGAATGGCTCGTATTTTTGGCCAGGGATGAGGAAATATGTCAAGAAATTTGTGGATAGGTGTAGAATTTGTCAACACACGAAAGGAAAAAGGAAGAACATAGGGTTATACCTACCATTACCCATACCTGAAAGGTCGTGGGATGTAGTGGGCATGGATTTTGTATTGGGACTGCCAAGGACACAGAGAGGATATGATTCGATCTTTGTGGTAGTCGACAGATTTTCAAAAATGGCACATTTCATACCATGCCAGAAAACCAGTGGCGCAACTCATATTACAAACCTGTTTTTCAAGGAAGTCGTTAGGCTTCACGATTTTCCAAATAGTATTGTGTCTGATCGGGATACCAAGTTCGTAGGGAATTTCTGGGCAACCTTATGGAATAAGTTAGGGACAATTTTGTCTTTTAGCTTAGCGTATCATCCTCAGATGGATGGACAGACAGAAGTTGTGAACAAGAGCTTGGGAGATTTGTTGAGGAGCTTAGTGACTGAACACCACAGGCAATGGGATCACATTCTGCCACAGGCGAAATTCGCTTACAATGATTCACTCAATAGAAGCACAGGGCAGAGTTCATTCTAGATTGTATATGGAATGCAACCAAGGGGAGTTTCTGAATTGAAAGATTCGGAACAATCTGAGTTCAAAAGTGCTAATGCAGAGGACTTTATAGAAGAAATGAAGGAGCTTCATAGCCAAATTAAGGAGTGATTGCATAATTCAAGTCAAGAATACAAGCATAGAGCAGATCAACACAGGCGAGAACTTCAATTTGAAGTTGGTGATCTGATTCTTATGCATCTGAGGAAGGAGAGGTTCCCAAGGGGAACGCATAACAAGTTGAAGATGAAAAATATTAGACCGTGCAAGGTCATAAGTAAATTTGGGGCAAATGCATACAAGTTTGAATTACCTGATGGGGTCGGAATCTCACCGATATTCAATGTTGTGGATTTGTACCCTTACAGAGCTGGAGAAGCAAGAGCAGAGGAGGAACAGAAAGAGGTTCAATGGAAAAAACAAATGCCTGTAGCTGAAAAGCCACAGATGGAAAGCATAATTGACAAAAGGATTAGCAAAAAGACCAGGAGAAAAGAGTATTTTGAATACTTGGTCAAATGGAAGGGACATCCAATTGAAGATGCCAGTTGGGAGGATGAAGTAGCAATTTATAGGCATGGAAAGACCGTGCAAGATCTCATGAACAAGATTTCATGAAAATTTTCAAGCGAGGGAGTATGATGTAGGATCATCGTAGAAACCCAAAGCACGTGCCTAATCAAAGGAACAACTGAACGTGTGGATGCAAAAAGGACACGTTTTTATGAAAACATTTTGAATTTTGAAATCTAAAGCATTAATGTAATAGCTAGGATAAGTGTACTTACATTTATGTATTGGAGATATGAACAGATCTGGAGAAATTATTCTCATCTGTCGGATGTAATAGGCATTTAAGTTTGTTAATGTAAAGTAGGTAGATATGAATGTTAGATTAGATAGTTTAGAAGCATAGGAGGGAAAACAAATATAGACACCCTCACCCTTGTATCATTGTAACAAGGAACATTATTATCTTACATAATTCATAAGCTGGAGAGCTGTAGCAGAGAGTTGTAGAGAAGAACCCATGTACAGGAGAACTTGAGTTAATATATGAAACTTTGACTCAATTTTCATGGTGTTATAATGATTACTGTTTACATTTGTTGAATGGTATGTTTACAGTTGATTTGTTTCTCTGTTATGAATTTATCTCTATGTTGTGTTGTGTGTATGATTTCATGTTGAATGTATGAATTCAGAAAGAAAGGAAGAATGAGTTTCAATTGTTTCTCTCTCTGAGGATTCCTGCAAGGAGTGCAGTGAATGTTTGCAAGGTGTGCATTGAAGAGGGTCTCAGTTTTATATCAGAAGGCTCAAGAGAGATACCATTGTTCTCATACCAGTTGAAGTGCAGGTGAAGCACAGAGCCATGCAAGGTGTGCACAGGCCAATTGAAGCCTTGGATTTTATAAATCCAGAAAGAAAATTGAGAGATTATTGTTGCAAAGAGTGCACAAGGTCGGAGATTCAACTAACCAGAGGTTATTTGAAGGTTTTCCACAAGGAGTGCGAGCAGGGATCCTTTTTGGAGGCTTGAGTTTGCAAGTGAAAGTTCAGGAGGGAGAACACCGAGTTGTTTGGGCAGAAGTCATTGAGGAGTGAATCAAGAAGTCAGAATATCTCCATGGAGAGCTTGTGAAATCGTGAGAACCGTAAGATCCAATGGAGATATAAGGCAGTTAGGAGTTGGACGAACTCACCGCCCTAATATCAAGAATCAATGTGAACTGTTGATTGTGGTTCAATATGAGTCGTTGATCTCGTTTCAGCCCATGTCGTTGGATCATTTGGCGAATTCAGAGCTCATGAGTTTTGAGGGCAGACCAAATTTCTTGGTTTTGCGAAGTTTCAAGTTGCAAGGAACAGGGAAGGAGATCTAGATTGTTGGATCCAAGCCACGGGAGAACTGTTGGATCAGAACCTTCGCGGGGTATCACGTATCGAGGGTTCGGGGGTTGAAAGAGTTTCTTTTCGACTACAGAATTCATGAAGTGTTGAGCGTCGGGGGCTTGGGAGAACATGCATCACGTCCATTAAGTGGGGACCACATGGTTGATAGGTGGCGCAAACATAGAGCGTGCAAAAAAGGTGAAAGTAAGTGACAGGTGGCGTACACGCGTCACCTTGGAAGGAGCCGACCCATCGCTGACTTATCGTGCTTCGAGGTTTTGCAAAGGAGGAGCAGGAGGGCTCAACAGTCCAACTCACAAATTTGCGAGTTGCGAGGGGTGCTAGAGTTAGTCCATAGCCGATGGCCTCTTGTAGAGGCGCTAGTGAGGAAGGATCCATACCCGTATCGCATCTCGGGTATTGAAGGTTTGGATAAATAGGAATCGAGGTCATAAACTCATGAACTCGCGAGTTGCGAAGGCACTTGCGCTAAGGCCCGGTTGTGGTCACATGGAGACATAAGGCTCACGCCTAGTGTTAAGTTGTGCAGGGCGGGTTTTTATGAAGGACCTGTGGATCGAATTCGTGAGGTTCCAATAGGGATATGAGGGAGCCTCTTTGGCTCGAGGAGAATTTAGAACGATCCTATGCATATCAAGGCCCAAGGGTCAGGGGTCTGCATCAATAACTCTTTAAAAATATGAAATAGATTTTGTCTCAGCAACATATCAGACTCATGTAATCCAATCCATATAAATTGTTTAACTGTTGTCAATGAGCAGGGGGTGAACAAACGGTCCTGGGATATGCAAGGGGTTGGTATTGAGAAAAACATTATATAATGAGGGGGAAAAGAAACACGTTTAGTGATCAAAGACCACAAACAATCAATTGTAATGCAAACCAAAGAAAACACCATTGTAATCCAACCAAGAAAATGTGACTTTAAACTGCTTCAATACAAAACTCTTCTTGATTGTAATTAAATTTTAGAACAGGGAGTGAAAAATGAATGTGGGAAGGCGATGGGATCGTAATTAGCTAAAAGAAAAATAATGATAGGAAAAGAGAGCAGTTATTGTTCATAAATTAATTTAGTAATCCACAAAACCATTATGTAAAAGGAAATAAACTAACCAAATGAGCATTGTGCCCCCAAAAACAATAACCGTGCACAATTCAAACAATTATGTGCATTAACTCGCCCATTGTTTGAAATAAAATATTTAACACAGTGTCATCAAACAAGATACAATGCATTCCACAAAACCTATAGGGGATTTTTGTTCTCATTTATCCATTTAATATTTTAAAACAATTCCCAAATGAATAACAAATCACTTAATTCCACTTTGTTTAGTATCAAAAATCAACCACCTTCCATCAACACAGACACAGAAAGCATGCCTAATTTAATCCCTCAATTCCATCTACAATTAAATTGTAACAATGTCGTACTTCCACGGCACCCGTGCCTATCATTGTTAAAATGTATGATATTCATTAAGCATACATAGTGGATAGTCAAACACAACAATCCATATTTTAATTGCAAAGATCATGACTTGCTACTTAAACACACAGACATCAATCAACATTTAAACTCACACTGTGCTTGGAATACACAAAACATTCAACACAATGCAGAGTATTAATGTGACTGTAAGGGTTCAACCACTCTAAATTTAAACATCCATAATGTTGGGCTATCAATCAATATAACGTGGTAACAACAGTATGACTCATCTCATAACACAGTGATCGAATTGCAACAAAACCATATTTGAAACTTGTGACCCTCTCTGATGGTGCAATCAAATAACCATAATATATACAGTGTATGGAAATTCCATAATCATCATGATTGAAATAACCATTTTTCCATTAAAAAAATAGTCACAATAATCATTGACTCATGTTGTAGGAACGCCATACATACCAATGCATCATGCATGAAGCATCATTAATCAATTGTAAACTAATGTTGAGTTAAGCATTTTCATAATCTCAATGCAAAAGACAGTGACTATGTATCAAGCCCATTCTTCAATCAACCAATTTCAATGTTGATATTATCAATTAGACTTTCATAATAACCAACTGCAGTGACTAAGTACCAATAAGAAAAACAATGTAAGGATAGTCAACAGAGTCGAATTAACAATAGAACATTATTGACGATGCATCACCAATTCATAACCATCGACCATGTATCCAACATGAAATAATGGGTTTCCTTTATCAAAACCAATATTTGAGTAATCAAGGATTGGCCTTGTGGACTAACACAAGGAGACATGGAGTCACCCCCTAACATTGGGTGAGAACCTCCGAGACCAATGGTGTACACACATGGTATACCACAAATGTCTTTGCAGATACGGTGACAATTCTCGTGATAGGAGAGACTATGAAGAGAGGAGATAGGCTCCATTTTGACCTTGTAATAAGACTTAGAACACATAGGGTATAACCCTCATGGGTTTCCCAATCAACCCGAGAATGATAAAATAGGACAGGGCCGAGAAATAATAGTCACCTTAAGAAAGACCTTTGGAAAAACAACCATCACAACCCACTGCGTAACATTAGTAACATGAACGAACTCATACCTAGGTGAAGTAAAGCGCAGTGACACGAGGTGTTCAAAACCCCATAACAACAAAAGACTAGGTATGGAATATGAAGGCGTGGAGACAGCCAACCACTCTAAACCAAATGAAACCCTCTAACTAAAACCAACAAGGATGACATAGAGACTTTATGGTTGCCAACACTCAGAACGACCAATAACTCTATGACTTCAAACTTTATTGCAATAAAAACCACCAACGATTCATTCCAAAAAAATATCACCAATTAACACAGTTTATCGTCTCAAGGAAAGCACAAACCCATACATATTGAGCCACTATCTATTTCATAACCAGAGAAAATTCATGGATGGCCAAAAATACATACCTATAACCAAGAGCACCTTAAAAATGCGAGTTTCTTGAGTGGTTCTCCCTCTACTTGAAAGTCAGAGCATAACCACAACAACCATAGTTTAACAATAGACCGACTAGGGTGGCGGCCAGTGGAAAGAGTAAGGGTGACGTGTAGTAAATGCACGTTGCCTCCACCCCCAATCAATTAATTTCTTAGTACACACCAACCAACTTCCCATTAACTTCTTCAATTAAACCATGTATCAAAACCATCACCCACTAATTGCCAATAGCGCGACCCATAATCATATTTATCCATTTACAACTTATAACATAAATCAACCATGTTCCATATAACTCAACAAATCACATAACTACTAGATTATCGCTAGGTTTAACAATGACCATTTAAATTTCAATGCATGTAGCATAAGAGTATAGTTTGATCTCTTCCTTTTGCAATTTTCTTAGGTAGCTTTTATTTCTTTTCAATTGCTCTTATGTGTTGTTGCTAACATGTTTATTGTGCAGGTGTCATAGTAAGGAATCCATGAACATATAGAAATGATAACAATGGACAACATAGGCCATCGTAACATGGAATTAGAGCCTAGAGAAGGAGAAACAACACATAACATGCCTTATCCACCATTCAATTGTCGCAAGTAGAACCAACACATAATAATCCCAATCCATCACCAATAAAAACAAGATCTCATCAACCATGTAAGAAGTGTCGAACACGGCACAAACATCAAATAAGAGCCAGATATTTTATCCCAATATACAAGGGGGTCCCAACTACTAGTATTATTTATATTGTTATCTTATAATAATAGGCTTTAGAAATACTTTGCAGGTGAAAAAAACTCATTGCGATTTTAATCGTCAACAAAGATGAGACGGATAAACCCTATCCTCTTACCTGTAAAAGAAAGAGAGGTCAAGAAGCTTCTTGGTGCAAAGATTATTTTTCCACTTAGGTATTCTAAATGGGTAGCAAATCTGGTAGCCGTCAGGAAGAAAAGTGGAGAAATTAGGCTTTTTGTGGATTTCAGGGTTAAACTGGTCAGCCCTGAAAGATAACTACCCACTGCCAAAAATGGATCATGTCCTGGAAAAAGTAGTGGGAACCAACATAATGTCGATGATCGATGGCTTCTTAGTTTATAACCAAATTGATGTCCATGAAAATGATAAATAAACAACTGCATTCACTACTCTGTGGGGAACTTTCAAGTATGATAAAATGTCGTTTGGTTTGATGAATGTAGGGGGCACTTAAATGATCTAACAGTCTTCTCGAATTCTGATGCATAACATCTGGTTCATCTCAAACAAACCTTTGAGAAATGTAGAAAATTTGGTTTGTCTCTTAACCCTAAAAAGTCTCATTTTTCTATGCAAGAAGGCAATATTTTGGGGCATATAGTTTCGAAAGATGGAATCAAGGTCAACCCCAAGTGAATCGAGGTTATTGAAAAAATAAACATTCCTAGAAATAAAAAAGCAATCCAGTCTTTTTTACGTAAAATAATTTTTTTGAGAAGATTTATTCCTAACTTTGTTGAAATTGTCAAATTAATCATAGATATGTTGAAGAAAGACAGTGAAATCAAATGGACTGTCGAAGCTAAAGCATCATTAAAGTGAGTTAAGAAATCTATAATTGAAGCTCTAGTATTAGCTAGTCCTGACTATACTAAGGAATTCCTGATATTTTCTTTTGCATCTGAACATACTATCGCAGTAGTACTTCTCCAAAAGAATGAAGAAGGTTTCAAGCAACCGATCACCTTTTTCAATAAAAGTCTCAGAGACACCGAATTAAGATACGATATACTGGAAAAAAAAGTCTACGTGATGGTGAAATCTCTCAAAGATTTCAGGACATATGTATTACACTCCAGAATAATCACTTATGTGCCAACAAGGTTTGTCAAAAATATATTGGTACGACCAGACAGTGATGGTAGGAGAGGTTGGTGGTTAGCCAAAATTCAGGAGTTTGATCTAGAAGTAAAACCGACCAGGCTGGTCAAAGGTCAGAGTCTGGAAAAATTATTAGCAGAGTCAAATTTCATAGAACTTGGGATAAATCATCTGGAATCACATAGATATATGCCATACATAGGATAACGTGATGATCAAACCCCTACAATCCATATCGAGGATAAATTTTCTTCCTCTTACTAGTATCGCGATATCTTTTCATATCTCCTCACCCTTCAGTTCCTAAGTGATATGACTTCATCCAAAGTAAGAACGTTGAAGCTACACGCAGTTAAATACTGTATTATCAAAGGTCAACTATACTGGAAAGATCTTCTAGGTTTCTTGCTACATTTTTTAACAGAACCTGAAACAAAGGATGTCATATATGAATTTCATAAAGGAGTGTGTGGAGGGCATCACGCCTGGAGGGCCATGACCTACAAGATTCTAAGAGCTGGATATTATTGGCCAAATTTATTTACTAATGTGAATGCTAAATTCAAAGCCTGCAACCCTTGCCAACTATTCTCTGGTAAGAAAAATATCCCTACACTACCTTTAGTTCCAGTCAAGATAGAGGCTCCTTTTCAACAATGGGGCCTAGACTTCATCAGATAAATCCACCCACAGTCAAGCGCCCAACATAAATGGATTTTAACTACTACTGATTATTTCACGAAATGGGTGGAAGTCATTCCAACTTGAAATGCCACAGATTCAATAGTTATAAACTTTTTGGAGGAGAATATCCTATCCATATTTGGTTTCCCCCAGAAAATAGTTACAAACAATGCTCAAGAATTCAAATCTATAGCAATGATAAGCTTTTGTCAAAAATACAACATTGTGCTAGGACATTTTACAACCTATTATCCTCGGGGAAATGGGTTGGCTGAATCGTCCAACAAAATTTTGATGAATATAATCAAGAAAGTATTAATGAAGAATAAGAAGGCTTGGCACATTCACCTAAAGTATGCCTTATGGGAAAACCATATCGACACTAAGAAATCAATTTGTATGTCTCCTTTCCAAATGGTTTATGGCACCGACATTGTCCTCCCTATTAATATAGCTCTTCCAGTAATGAAGCTATGGAATTAAGACACAAACGAAAAGTTGAATGACGTAACGAGAATGATAAACCAAATAATTGAAGGCCAACAAAATAGGGCTGAAGTCAATGACAGACTTCAAAAATACCAAGATAACATGAAATCCCTTTTCGATAAAAAAGCAAAAGATCAGGACTTCCTTTCTGGTGATCTAGCTTTAAATTGGGATGCTAGAAAATAAGATGTAGGAAAACACAACAAGTTCAATCATATCTAGTTCAGACCATTTAGGATTGCATCTACAGAGGGGAGGAATTCATTCCTACTGGATAATATCGACGGGAAAAATTTTGACGCCCCTATCAACGGGTGTTATCTAAAATATTTTATGCAATAAACATGTTTCACATTACCATTGTATATATTGGTTTGGTTTTTGTTTAATTTTGTAATTTTATTTTCCTT
>JZKD02S0863767.1:0-14213 GCA_000966675.3 Picea glauca
TATATACATATCTTGTTTCTAAATATGGAATTACTGGCATTTAATTCTAACAAGTCATCATGAAGAAACCATATAGATTGTCATTGATGGGAGAAAGGCTCAATGAAATCTCATATTGATGTGCATTAAACCAAAATTTACAGGGGGATTACATTATCCCTTTCGAGTGTTCATTTCAAAATCATGAAATCTCGTTCACACGTTGTGGCCTTCACACGTTCATGAAACCTCCAATCCTTAATTTCTCTTCGTCATACCTTCCACCTTTGCATTTATAAATATGAAATAAATAATATTTACTGTTAACAACTCATCATGCACCACCAATACATATTGTCATTAATCAACGAAAGGCTTGAGGATATTTCCCATTCATAAGCATTTAACCAAGATTTAGCGAAGAGTTACATTATCGGTTCTAACTGTTCATTTAAACCATCATCTGTAGCAAAGAAACATTCTCACAAGCCTATGGCATCAACTCGACAATAGTTCTGTGGAGATACAGTGAACATCTTTGGGCGCGAGGACCAGAACTTCCAGTGGTCCAGGGCATATTATTATTACTCAACCTATGCCGCAGAGAACCAAGTAATTTGGACATTCGGGATTGCTCATGTAGGCTGTGTCCTTGAGGTTTTTGACTGTAAGGACCTGGTGTCTTAGTGCGTCGATACATTTATTGTAGAGAAAATAATTATTCCACTGCGAGACCGCTCTTCTGTTTCTTTGTCACCTCAGGTCTTCCACCAGATGATGAAATTGTCGGAGCCAACATTAACGTTCAGAGGAGAAGATTGAAAATAGTTCCTAGAAGAGAATAATAACGGATTGGATCTCTTTCCCCCTTTTTTGGAAAACCCACTTCTAGTTCTTGAAGATATCACAAGCATGTAGGTTGGTTCATTTAGAAATCCATTTCGCGAAATTGCCTGGTTGTTTACAAGAATAACGGAACAAGAGTCCACAACAATTGTTTCCCGCATGGCTCTTTATATTTTGTATTTCACAGTCAATGAACAAGCCATTTTTGATTGGGGCAGGTTAATTTCCCATGAAATCTCTTCCCAATTTTCAAGCTACAAAAGGGAAAATAAATTTTATATGTCATCCTATTTAGTTTTTGCAATAGCACATTCCTGTCGGTTTCCACAACTATCTCTGTCCAAGAATGTCAACTGCGAATTCCACCCAGTAACGTTATGGTACCAGGACTTATAGAAGCACAAGGCTTCCCACTATTTTTATGAGGTTTTTAATGGCTTCCTGTCTGTTTTCAAAGTTTTGTTGTTAGGAGAATATGCTCCCCGCATATCTGAACAAGCAACTAGTTTTTTGGACAAGAAGGGGACACTCAAACTTTTGGATAATTATACTGTCATAAGAATTTTTGGCTCCATGGAACAACCTGCTCTCCTTCCATGTCACATTACAAACATAATGTTTGTTGCAAAAGTAGCACGTCAATACAACTACTGGTTCCATCTGTTCCAACGGAAGGAAAAAAAATAGTTCATTCCTCTGCCTTGGAAAATAGGGGAGTTCATGTTGAAAAACGTCAACAAAATTGACGATTTCGAAACACATTCTAGAATCTCCAACCTGAGATATGATGAAATCATAAGAGGGTTCGACCCCTATGATATGTTTAGACAACATTTACAAACACTTGACCTTGGTGATTGTTTTGTAAAAAAACACTTGCCCAAAAAAAGAGACAGTGGCGACAACATCCCTGCCTCTGATGCCGATGACGTAGACACAATGCAAATATACACTAAATTGTACACGCATCAGGGGAAAGGCCCCACTGACACGAGTTCTCAATCCGCAAATACCACTACAAAAAGTACGACATCCTGGAGCATCGCTCCAACAAACCACCACCACAACAAAGAAACCCAGATTTCTTCAAACGGAGGAGGAGATAATGACCCTCCTCACTCTAAAATTGATTGTTCTCACAAGCTTCCAGTAGAGAAGAAGAGAAAAGAAAATGTGGGGCAGGCGGAAGAGCCGAAAATTTAGAGTGAGAAAATGGAACTTTACACTGATCTGGATAGCATGATCCACTTCCTTGATCAACTCGAAGATGACATCCACCATAGCCTTCCAATGGACATATTTGTTACCAAAATTTTGATGAAGATGATTCCTTCGTGTTCCAGAGCGTTGTTTTTGATAGCTGGTCCAAAAAATTGATAATTTAGAAAAATAATGTTAAAAATAAGAAAGGAAAATCTCGTTTAGAGGTTGACGTTTCCAACATGCGCCCGTCCCAAATATGTCAAATTCACACTGCGAGCGGAGAAGCACTTCATGATTCCATTGGAGGCATGGAGACCAAGAATGATAGACTAAAGGACCAGGTCAAGGAATTGGAAGACGCTTTCATTCCTATGCCATTTCTTGTCAATCCTTTGGCAATATCCATGCATGGAACCCCTGCACCCAATGTAAAGGCATCCTCCGCCCTGATCGCATCCTGTAAAGGATATGTGGAGAAAAATATAAAAAAAATAATGGAACTAGTTATCGAGGTGTGGAAAAGATCACAAACCATCACTTCCCTTGGAACCAGGTCACATAGCTTGCTCGATATTTTGCAAGCCAAGTTAAAAGATGAAGAAAATTTCTTTTTAAAAACGATCATTCCTTTTGGAAATATTGTCAACAATATGATAGAAACAAAAATAAAAGAAGAAGATATTCCATCCAAAAACTAGATCAATCAATTGAATGCATGTTGGAAAGAAAAAGTGAAGAACCTGCATCTCATTGTTCAGTCATGTGAACAAACCATATCAAATAAAGATAAAGTATTCACAAAGATGTCAAATATAGACTTGGCCGGGAAAACCAATGACTTCCAAGACCCACACTTAATTGAAAACTCCTTTCCCTTAACCATGAAAGAGTTCGATAAACAGGTTGTTATGTTTAAGGCCTTTCCTATGGAAATTTTTTACAACATCCTTCAATTTGATCAAGCTCACGTCCACGAATGGCTAGTCAAATATGCAGTACAAAATGAGGAAATTCATCAGGCTCTCTCTAATGTTTCTATCGACTTCCACGAATTAGAAAACCATATTTTCAACACAAAAATCCAGAATGAGATTAACGTCGCCCCAATGAGAAGCTAGATTGAAGAATGGCTCAAAAGACAATTGAAACAAGCCTCTGACGAAAGGCAATAGGTAGTTGCCAGCATTCCAACAGTTGTCGAGGAAATCCTTGAAACCCCAGTCGTCGACAACATCAATGAAATAGAAGCCATAAGAAAATAGCCAAAGGACTCATATGTACCCTCACTGTAAGTTTACTCATCGCATCCTCCTTTGTTTATCAACCCAACTATTCCAGTTTCTTAAATAGATATGTATAGTGAAACACTTATACCTTTCCATTTATTTTTTTGTGCAGGTATTGCACTCTATATTCTTTCCACAATCCTGTTTCTTGTACATATTTCTCTAATGGTTCGCGGGAGCCCCAATCCCAGTCTACATGATAAACGCATTTAAATTCCGGTTTATATGTATCAGACTTTAATTTTTTTGTATATTTCAAAATTTCCAGTAGTATGTAACAAACCTTTATTTTTTGACATATTTCAAATAAAAATGCATTTAAATTTTTATATGTTACAGACTCTATTCTTATCTTTCACCAGTCTGTATGACAAATGCATTTCATTTTTATTATGTTACAAAATTTTATTCTTATCCTTCACCAGTTTGTATGGCAAATGCATTTACTTTTTTATATGTTACAGAGTTTTATTTTTTTATATATTTAAAAATAAATGGTTCTCAACAATGCAAGCGTTGTTTACTTATACCCCATGTTCAAAAATGCATTTAAGTTTTATATTTCTTATCTCCTTTTAATTTTGTATCTTCATATATTTTTATCTTTCACCAGTCCATATGGAAAATGCATTTAAATTTCCAAATTTATTCTTCCACTATCAACAATTTTTTAGTTTGTTATATACTTTCAAAAAATATATGTTTGCTATATACTTTCAAAAAATAGCTGGTTCTCTGCATGCCAACCATCATTTACTTTTCCCCCATGTTCCATGATATACATGTTGCAGACAACATTTCCGTGAAATACATTTTGCACCCAACACTTCTTTTCATTTACAATTCGACCCCATTTTCCACAATTTGATTTCTAACCTCGTTGGTAGGGACTGCGCTACCACATAGCCTTGTTTTAAGTAGATCTATTACATCTTTAGACTAATCGTCATTTACGCCATTGCTCCATTGTATCACCCTGATCTCATTGAGATCAAAAGTTAATAAGATTTAAAAATTAACAATGAGGTACTTATCTGCGGAGCCAAGAAAACAAACAACTAACGCAAGCATGAGGCAGGCTAGGTATAGTGGTGAATATTCCCGCCTGTCACACGGGTGACCATGGTTCGATCCGGGAAACGGTGATACTTTTCTTCTACATATCCTACACATTTTGTCAAGCCACACAATGTTGATCGATGATTTCTCTGAAAATATGTCAATGTTTTATTGTCATATTCATCTAAAGATGAATTAACTCATTGAAATATTTAATAAACACGGGGATGTAGCTCAGATGGTAGAGCGCTCGATTAGCATGTGAGAGGTATGGGAATCAATACCCCGCATCTCCATTGTGATGTGGATTTCAAAATTTTCAATTATTTTGACTTCGTGGTGAAATAGATCAAACATTCATTGTGAAATTGACTCTATTTTTATTTACATTTACAAAGTTATGGATGTTGATAAGATAGCATTTTACATTTTTCACATTGAGACATCATACTCGAATCCATGGTGAAATAGACTTTGTTTTTATTAGCTTAATCCATGGTGAAATATATTTGATTTAAATTTACATAATTATGGATGCTAGCATTTTACATTTTTCACAATCAAACATCATACTCGACTAGATCTGTAGATTTTTCACATCCAGATTCATACTCGACTGGATCTGTAGATTTTTCACATCCAGATTCATCCAGAATAAATTTTATTTACAGTGAACAATTTGATCAAAAGTATGTATTTTTCTTACTTAAGTGAACTTGTGAATTAGCAAGTGTATCTATAAGATATTAAAAAATACTTCTAATTTCATTAGATATTGGTCAATATTTTCCAAAATCTTTTTTTAAAATCCCCTCCTCTTAAATACCCTCCCAATACATTTTTCTATTAATAAAAAACCCTATTTTTGTTAGATACCCTATATTTTTACTAGATACCTCTTTATATACCTTGTAATACCTATAAACCCCCATTCCCCACATCCACCCAAAATACCTATAATATATTGAATCTATTTTTAACTTGATGACCATCAACACACTCTTTATAATTATCTTGGAGTGTAGTGATCTTATTTTCCAAGTGGTTTTCGTAGTGTTGTTTCATCTAAGTTCAAACTGTGTGTTTTTGTAGTGTTGTTTCCAGGTATGACTGCGCCGAAAATGTCATCTATTCTTTGTTTCCTTATTTCCATTGTACTGCACCATCCATCATCTAATCATTTTGGAAACAAATCCCTAGGCTATTATATTGTACCGATATAACATTACAAGGAGATCCACACAAAAGTTGGAAGAGTACATATTTTGGAAGTTGGGAGAGGCCACGTCTTTATCCATGCAACCTTTGTACTTACCTTGGCATAATTTTACTCTGTTTGGACACACCATTATCCATGAAACCTTTGTACATGATGTCCATAAATATCAATATCATCTTGTAACCCTACACATATCTCTTACCTTGGCCTAATTTTACTATGCTTGGCCACACCTTTATCCATGCAGAAGGATTACAATATTTGAATGGACGGTAAACTTCCAGACCATCTAACAATTCCCTAAAATTGTGTAAATGAATACAAAAATAGAAACCCTATAAGAGAATATATAAGATCGAATCCTCCATACTTAGGAAAAATATACAAGAACCCAACTAATTGGTTGAATAAGCCATTTACATGATAATTAGGGAAAACATATCACTTTCTCCATAACAACCCTATCCTTCTAGAATTACTAAAATGCAACTTGAATTAAAGAAAATACAATCAATTCCATTAAGAGAACCCACTCCCTTTAGTAAATTCTAAGACACCCCTAGGCTTGTTCAAAAGAGCTTATTTATGATAGGAAATTCTCTTGCATCAGACTCCCAAGGTACAAAATTTTCATGATCTATTCTTCATGAATATTCCATTTTTTGAATTCCTCTTGTATCCCAAATCTTATGTTATTGTTTTCTAATGGATTTACTGTCCCGGTTTTTCTTTGTTGTTGACTACAGTCTTCCAGTATCCCAAAATTTTCTTTGTTTTTGTTCAATATCCTTGATTTCATCATTACTTTTAGGAAGTTGTACTTGCATGCTGATTTTGTTCACCACCCCTTTGCAATCCCACTTGGGAATATTCATTAAACACTTCCATAACTTCTCCAATTCAATACCCAGTATTGTCATTTGCTAGTACATTCTATTGATGCAAACTGTCTGCTTCAAATCCTTACATAATCTCAGTATGGATGCTTCCATCTCTTTGTCTCCACACCTCCTTCTATCCTCAATTCCTTCAGGATAACACATTATTCTTCCTTTCCAAATACATTATCTCATCAATAATTTATGTGAGAGTTATAACAACTCTCTCCCATTCTTCTTGAAACATTCCTTCACAAATATATAAGGCACATAGTTTCCTTCTCCAATATTCTCACTTCCTTATGGAAGATTGTTTGCTTCCATATTAAGAAATCTTGTTTTTGTTTTCATCTACACACATAATAAACATATTACAGTTTTTTTTTTCTCATGACATTCTTGAATACCATTCTCAATCATAAGTATGATCCCTAACACAATTTGCTTTCCTTCCTTATTTTCCACCACAACATTTAATCCTTCATATGCATATCCTTTATCTTTGTACTCATTTACAATCCTTGAATTTATGTTGATTTTAATAGCATCAATGACCTCTTGGTTGTCCTCTAAAATAAATTATGTTCCACACTTCTTCATTGTGCATTTTCTTCAATATTTTCCTCATAATTAAGTAAGGTATATGTCTGCCTCAAAATCTCATCATAAGAATCCACCTGCTGCATGATTTTACTCAAACGAATTCCCTTTCCCTTGTTTGAAAAATACTCATGCTGATTTGATGCTCCCTCAAACTTATCCTGTTCAACAACTGAGTCTACAATTTTAGTATGGTCATCATCCACTTTATTCTCTTGTAGATAATTCTTTATTAGAACCATGCTATTGTCTTCAAAGACAATTCCTTGTTTATTTCCTATCAACATACATTCACATTTACTCAACAAAATTGGATCTGCTAAAGGTAAATCCATTACTTCAATATCTTTAATTCCCCCCCTTTGTTATCCATCTTCAACCTTAGGCTTTGAAAACCAATATTCCAAAAACTTTAGTTCTTTCTTAAAATATGTGAGCACTCCTTTACCTTCTACTTGGTTATCTATATAAGCCAATTCTTCTAGGAATTTCAATTCTACATTGAAATCTATGGACACTATATTTGAGTGTTATCCTTCATTTTTAGTACTTGCATTCTATATCACAACACTATTTCCTCTACTAGAATATATTTGCCTCTATCTCCTTGAGACAATTATCCTTTGACTTCCTCTACTAGAATATATTTGCCTCTATCTCCTTGAGACAGTTATGTATTATCCTCTCCCTTTACAATTTTTTTTATTGATTGTCTATCTTCAAGACCTGTACAACCTACATATACACATAATTCATTAGTTTTAAAAACATGATACTCTTGAGGCTCTTCAGATGCCTCTAGTATCCTTTCTTTTTGTTGGAATGAATTATGAAAACATCTCATGAGGTCTTAATTTTGCACCTCATCCTCTTCTCCAAGCATTTCTCCATGCTCTAGCTCAAAAAAGTGAACTTCTTGTCATGCTTCCAAGGACTTTCTATACTCAACGTCCTCGATTTTATCTTTTGTTTGCAACCAAACAATCATCATATGTCTCATATTTTGTCCCAGTTTAATTGCAAACAATTGCACAATAGGTCATCTGACCCTTTTCTTCAGCTTCCATCCATATCTCTGGTCTTCTTGATTTTATTTTTGTAAGAAATTCATCATCACACTGAGATGTTCTTTTAACTCAACAATATCTCTGTCAAATCCCTTATCATTCATCTTATTTTTACCAATTTCTCTGGGAATTTATCTCACTCTATCATGGCTTCCTCCTGAACCCTTCCTTTTATCGTCCCTAGTCATCTCCATTTATTTAAGCTTCACAAATTCTAAATAGTGAGCAGAAAATAACCTCTAAATTAACATGCATTTTTCACCTTGCTACACAATACCTCACCAAATCTCTCTCCTGGACCTGGCCTTTTGGTTCTCTCCTCTGGAACCTTTTGAGATTTCTCTTCTCCTCTAGGCTTCTACACTTCTACTCACAATATCCTAAGAGTTTCACATGCTCTTCTTATTCTATAAAACTCTACGCACAATCACAACTATGGAGCTGCCTCAACAACTTCTACCCAACCTTAGTTAGAATGTTCTTCTTTCCTTCTTTGTTACAACTTCCTCTATTGTAAGGGGTTCTGCCACAAATTTCTACTTGCTACTACTTACAAACATATATGGTCTATCCAAATTAACTAGAAAACATAAAGACCATTTACCCGCCATATCTCATCAAATCCACCTCTTCAATTCACATCTATAGAATATGCTTTTGGTCAGTTTCACAGTTCTATGCAACTCTCTCTCTTGCTAGAACCATCCTTTTCCACACTCCTTGAGATCTAATTCCTTCTTTCCAAATATATTAACCTTTCTCTGATACCAATTGACACAGGCCAAATCTAGGTTAACCTACAAAAACACCTCGAATGACTGGTTAGTTTACTTAAAAAAAATACCAAAGCACTATAAAATTGAGTTCACATGATCAAGGGCTTTCTCCTGAATCAAAATAAGATGCACATGGGTCAACCTTAACCATTGAACTTTTTTTTAAAACCTCCTCCTTAACCCCTTTGGTAAGAAGTTTTAAACATTTTCAGTTATTTCTACTCTTAATCGACCAACCAGAATAAATGAGCCATCGTCCTCTTAACACAATTCCTTTAAATTTTTAACTCTGTCCAATTAACTGTCACTGGACCACTGGGAAAACCAAGTCACCAGAACCACATGAATCCTTAACCATGTGCTTTATATTTTAACCCCTATCTGGTTACACCGAGCATCGAGCAACATGTATCCCATTTCACACATCCTCAACAATCTAATTCCATTTTGGTTTCACCAGCCCACCAGACATCGAGAATACTCTTTAATTCATTCACTTCATCAACTATAATTACGAGTTGGTTGATCGATCTCAATCGTTGATCTATTTATATGAATAATGATCAAAATTTAGGGTTTAAACCACACTTCCACTGCACCTTTGATCACATCAATTAAATCCCTAGTCCTTAGTCCCTCGGTACTTGTGATCGGGATTCAAACCCCACAATTTTCATAGCTACTTCACCTCAATATTGATATCATTCCTCTTGTTCACATATAGTTTCATTGTCATCAGATTTGTCGCATTTTTTTTATCACATGACCATCATACATGATTTACATTACAGGTATACACGAAGTTTGACTATCCATTCACATATTCATTTCATTAAAATGTTTCAACACACACACATATCAGAGACATGAAACACAATTCTTTCATTAATATGACTTCCATACATAACCTTTGTACACGATGTCCATAAAAATCAAGATCATCTCGTAACCCTACACACATTTGGGTGCTTCTATGGCCCTAGTCTCCTACCTTGGCTTAATTTTACTTTGTTTGGCCAAACCTTTATCCATGCCCGAAGGCTTACAATTTATGCATGTAAGGTAAAATTCCAGACCATCAAACAATTCACTAAAATCATATAACCGAATACAACTATAGAAACCCTATATGAGAATCAATACGATCAAATGCTCCATACTTAGGAAAAATATACACTAACCCAACTAATTGCTTGAATAAACCATTTACATGATAGCTACGAAAAACAAATCCCTTTCTCCATAACAACCCTATCCTTCTAGAATTACTAAAATACAATCAATTCCATTAAGAAAACCCACTCCCTTTAGTAAATTATAAGACCCCCCTTGTCCTATTCAAAATAGTTGATTTTTTATGGGAAAGGCTCCTGCATCAAAAGGCCTTCCTTTCCTGTCTAGGTTTTAACAGAAAAAAATAAAAAAAGGAGATATTTACACAAGAATTAGGTCTGCAACATTTTTAATACATTAAATAAACCTTGAATCTCCTTCTCTATTACAATCTACATAAACTACATGTTTTTTTTCTCCTTACCCTCTTCCCGACTCAAATATTCCTTTTTTGCTTCAGTAGCTCAATTATAAATAGAAAGAGGAGAAATTTGTAGAACTTCTAGTTTGTATCCTCCAAAACACTAACAAACTCTATATTTCCCTAAAATTGTTCAATTTCTATAACTACATGCTAAAATACAATTTTTTTTTACATTAAATGGCATTAAAAATAAAACCAACTCTCCCTACGTGGACCATTATAGAAACGCTTCTAGAACCTATTACAAATGTAGAAAAAACAAAATTTTAAAAGATTCTTCTGCATCACTATGAGCATCACCCTTCATTGTCTCTTGATCAGATTCAACTCAGGTACCCAACTAAAAGGGGAACCAAATGTTAGGTTGACCTTTAAGGTGAATATAGTAAGCAAAGCATTAATTTGAAATATCTATAGATCAAATGTGATCTGCATCAGACTTTCTCGAGTCGACCGGAAGGAAGTTCTGGCCAATCCAAAAAATATACGACAACGACAATAAAGTATGAACATGGCTAGATATCTTGGCCAATACCGCTTGTATGTGGTAATGTGTGACAAATCTATAAACTATGTGTCACCATGGAGAAACACGTATTCCTCCATCCCTTGTGAGCTTATGTTGAATTATTTGAATTCCAACCTTTTTGATGGTGTATCTATTTGTGTTAATTTTAATCATTTAACACCCTGAGAAGCTGATTTCCTTTAATATTATGAAGCTAGTCCCTAGTTAGCATATTGTTGGTCTTCACAATTTAGAATATTGGTTTTTTAAACAATAATCCTCCTCAATCCTAGTATTTTATCATGTATGTATTGACTTGAGTATGGCCTATAATAATTATAGGGTGCCAACTATCATCTCCATTTCCAAATCTACTTGGCATGGACTAAGATGCCATGCAAAAGTTGCTTATTTGATAATTATTTCATATATATTGTTGTAAAGAAAAATAAACCATCATTGTGTTAATAACCAAATATCAAAATAGCATAAAAACCTCAAAATAAATACTCAACACCTTGAAAAAGAGAGAAATTCAAATAATAAGCCTCTTCAAGGGGGAAACCTCCTTATACATCATATGCATTCACAAATACAATATGATTCCAAATTAAAATGTCTCCTTGGTATATATAGGAGACTAGGAGGTACAATTACAACTAATGGATCCAATCCAACATAAATAACATAACAATACTACTGTAATATACCCCAATTAAGGGGTAATGTGCCCCAATTTATGACTTAACATGCCCCTCCCCTTAAAAGAAGGGTTGTCCTCAATGCTTGAGTAGTTAAGGATTATTATATATAAAAGAATCATTTTCCCACATCGAATCTTCAACATGTAGTTTCTTTCACTTAATGAGATACTCTGAAATTGATCTATTCCTCAGCTGGTGAATTCTTGTGTCAGTGATATATTCAGTCTCCAATACTATTTTTCCTACCTCATCAAGGTCTGGAAATATAGTTTGAACTAGGATATTTTCACCTATAACCTTATTTAAGCATGAAACATGGGAAACTAGGTGTACTTGCAAAGATGCAGGAAACTCCAATTTGTATGCCATAGTACCAATCTTTTGCAACACCTTATAATGGCCATAGTAGTTTGGTAATAATTTATTATCCTTCTTAACTTGCTTGAGGGACATCTGTTTGTATGGTAGTAGTCTTAAAAATACCCAATCCCCTACTTCAAAACTTCTTTCACTGTGATGTGATTATGTTCCATGGTCAAGTTGTCCTTTAAGAGTTGGAGAACTTGTTTTTGATGCTCAATGTGATATTCCACTGCTTGAACCTTGTATTTTTATTTTAGAGAAGAAGTGATGGAAGGTGGGTGATATCCATAAAGCACCATAAATGGTGTCATTTTTTTTCTAGTATGAAAGGAAGTGTTATACCACCATTCTACCAAGGGTAACCACTTGAACCATTGTGTTTTTTTTATGCGAGAAAAATCAACTAAGGTATCCTTCTAGACATGTATTCACTCTCTCATTTTCTCCATGATATTGAGGATGATAAGATGAGATATGAGCCAATTGAGTACCTAAACAAGAAAATAATTCTTTCCAAAAATGTCTAGTGAAGATGGGATCATCTCTGTCACTTACAATAATATTTGGGATTCCATGTATCTTTTGGACTGTCTCCATGAATGTGGTAGCAAGTGTATTGACTTTGAAAGTATGAGAGAGTTCACAAAAGTGTGTGTACGTGGTAAATCTATCAAAAATCACCATGATGGAACTCTTTCCTTTAAAATTCGGTAACCCTGTCATGAAATCCATGGAAACCTCCTCCTAGTGTTGACTTGGAATGGATAATGGTTGTAAAAGACTTGGGGTCTTAATTGTTTCCACCTTATTTTTTTGGAAAACCAAACATTCTACCACAAACCCTTGAATATCAGTTTTAAGGCCATCCTAAAAAAATTCCTTTTGAATCCTTTGATAGGTTTTTAAAAACCTAAGTGCCCTCCTACCGGAGAGGTGTGCAATTCCAAAAGTACCTTTTGTTTTAGTTGGAAGTTCTTACATAAATATTAGCGATATTTGTACTATAGTGAATCATTTTTCCATGTAAATGTACCAGATGCACTTGAATCCTGCTACAACCTTTGAATGAGAGTCCACACTTCTTCTTCATTCTTCCATTCATCCCTTGCGTATGTTATCTAATCAGGTTGGATGATAGAGATAGCATAGAGAAATTCCTCAACATATTCATCCTTTCTTGAGAGTGCATCTGCCATAACATTTTGCTTCCATTTTTTGTATATGATTTCAAAGTCATAACCCAACATCTTGGTCACCCATTTTTGTTTCTCTTCTCAAGATAGTCTTTGTTCCAAGAAGTATTTAAGAGGGTCATGATGTGTTTTGACCTTGAAGTGCCTACCTATTAGGTAAGGTCGTCATTGCTTCAATGAATGTAGTGTTTCCATCATTTCCTTATCATAAATGGGTTTGTGTAACTCATTTCCCTTGATTGGTCAACTTTCAAAAGAAAGAGGTCTTCCTTCTTGCATTAGAACAACACCAATGCCATCTCCCAAGGCATCACATTCCACAATAAAGGTTTTGATTCAGTTTGGTGCAGACAAGACAAGATATTTTCACATTGCCTCTTTATGTTGTTCAAAAGCTTGAGTTTCCTCTGGAGTCCATGGAAATTCATCCTTCTTAGTTAATGCAGTTAAAGGTGATGCTAGTATTCCATAGTTTTGAACAAATTTCTGGTAGTAACCTGTCAAACCCAAAAATCTTCTAAGATTCTTCAATGTTTTGGGAATAGACCAATCCAGCATGGCTTTAATCTTGTTAATGTCTACCTTGACACCTTCATGAGATACAATATGACCCAAATACTCTACCTCCTTCACCCCAAAGAAACATTTGGATGATTTGGAATATAGTTATTGATCCATTAGTAGTTGTATCACCTTGTCAACATGTCAGATATGCTCTTCCCAAGACTTGTTATAGATTACTATATCATCAAAAAATACTAACACGAATTTTCTAAGGAAGGTCTTGAAAATGGAGTTCATCAACCCTTGGAATGTGGAAGGTGAATTCGTAAGGCCAAAAGGTATGACCAAAACTTCATAGTGTATTTCATGAGTTCTAAATGTTGTTTTTGGTATATCTTCTTCCTTCATTCTAATTTGATGGTACCCTTAACGAAGATCCAACTTTGTGAATTAGATTGCTCCATGTAGTTCATCTAACAATTCATTGATGA
>JZKD02S0863855.1:153529-166964 GCA_000966675.3 Picea glauca
TAGGCGAGCCAGTTTTTCCTTCAATAAAACATGGATGATGTTCGATGAAAATTCATGATTTTGATGTTCGAAGTGTGTTTCCTAACCCCATGGTGAAAAAATGCAAGGAAAGCAACGCAAACAACCCACAAAAGAGCATTATCCTAAGTTTTAGCTACGCATTTTGATTCACACCCAGAAATTAAAGAGTGCACATAGATCTACGGTTGATCTAATGGTGCTTAGATCTATGACTGAAAAGAAATTCCAGACCCCCCCCCGAACGTTATATATTTATTGGGGGGGGGGGGTTCTGATATGGAGATTAAAGAGGAAACATATATCTACAATGGATCTAATGGTGCTTAGATCTACGGCTGACAAGAAATTCCAGACCCCCCTAACCATTCTATATTTAATGGTGGGGGGGTCCGATATGGTGGTATTTCCAGGTAGACCCCATCCTAACATGGCACAAATCTATGATGTTGGACCCCTTCTGCTCTAAAACGGTTACTACCTACCCCCTCCCCTCTGATATGCCACCATACCAGATTTGCTATACCATCGCCGCCTCATGACATCACGCTCCACTTCCTCACTATCTCTTGATGTTACACTCCACTACCACTTATCACTGGTCATATCCCATTACTCTGTTAGCATACCTCATCCGCCATTCACTTTCCACATGTCATTTTCCCCCACTCATTACCCTCCACGTCACCCTCACACACCCTTAACTCGTCACTGGCCCGTCGCCTCATTCCCAGATATCCGTTGGAAAATTAGTATAGTCTAAAAGCTTCGTTAGCTTGCTGACATGTCCCCCATGCCCAATGGATACCTGTTCCCCCAAATATAATCCCGTTCCTCCTCCATTTTCACACTGCTCACACTCTCCGCACACCAGAAGCTCATTTTACTCACCATTTCAGTCAGTGACCTAGCCATAGCCATTACCCGCTAACCATTTTTGTTTGAAATTGCAGGTACCTATTGAAGTGATGGTACTAAAGTCCAACAAGTTAGAAATTGAGGAAAATCCTTTCTTACCGCCTCCCGTCGATCTCGACCAGATCCCTCTGGCCGACAAAGACTACCTCATCTCCGAGCCAAGATGTGATTTCGATTTCGCTGAGCTATTTTCTTGGCTCAGAGACATTTTTCTAGACTAGAGTGATGAGATTCGACTCTGGGAGTCCAATATTCCACTATACATGTTTCCCCAAATTCACCATTTCACCCTCAAGTGACAGGCACATAACCTTCCCGACTAGAGAACTATCGTATCATCCTTTGAAGAGACCTTGTTCGCTATCATATCCAAAGCCACTGACCAAATGCTGCAAATAACCAAAGTTGAAGCCTTGTCTTCTTTAACTCTTGAGGTCCTAACCGACATGTATCGGAAGTTGTCTTTTCCGCAGAGAGAACAGACCTTCAAACTATTCCTCCTTGAGAACACCCCAATACCCAAAACCAATCCCCCCTATTGATCATCGATTTTCTCGGTAAAAGGGAATCAAATCATTTCTGCCCTCTGCAGCCTACTTGGATACTACTTAGATGAATGGGTAGATGAGCCAATCTTGGGTTACCTATCTATCGTTTCCATAGAGGGGAGCCCCACAGTGCGGTACGAATACAACGTTTTCCTGACTGACAATATTCACGATTAGTTGTTCAATTTTCCCACAGAAGGCATGTTCTAGTACTCCTCAGTACTGGCGTACATGTCCGTGTTCTATCAAGTAGACAAGTTCCTTTTCCCTATGCAGAAGCTGGACCAGGATGGCAAACCACAACCTATAACCTCTTGGACTTCATTACTGAGAAGGAACTCAACAAAGTTCAGTTTCAAGCAATTCATAGAGCAGTTCTACCACCCAGTGGTAAGTATGCTCAGTGGTAGGCAAGAGCAGAGGATAAATGAAGAGATACAAATAATTATACACCTCTCAGACCTCACCAAGATGGGAGACTGGTATCTGTATCAGAATCACACGGAGATCAGAATATATGGATGTGATTTAGCTCCCTATAAGTTGCCCAAATACTTTCCTGTTATAATATTTTCCTTGGAGTACATCAGGAAAATGATCAATTCAGGCGATATACATTTTGTATCTTTGAAGAAGAAAGAACAACTGAGAATTAAAGGGTAGATAGGATCCTTTATTTGTAACAGTTGAGCTACCGGGGAAGAGGCAAACAAACTACTCAAGGAAATGAAATTTGGCATCAGTTTTTTTTGGCACTATGATCCGTGTGGGATTATTGAAAAAATGAGATTCAAGAATAAAAGTTCCCCATACGCTCATGTGCCCAAACCAAATATTGAGATGTTTATGAACCAAATAGAGTGGGAGGTGAACACTTTGGAAGAAGCAAAACATCAATCTCCTCCAACCATTATTTCACAAACCACTACTCCACAGGTACCAAAGGATAAAAGACTCAGAAAGGATATCTACCCTTCAATCACTGAAGGCTCAACTGAAGATTTCCAGGTATAGAAGAAAAGGCCAAAAACCAGTCATACAACTGGAAGGTCTAGTGAAGAAGAGACCCAGTCCACTACAGTTATGCAAGGAGATCATTCACCTCTTGTCTCAAGAAGCCAACAGATCATGTCTACTTCTTCATCCAAGAAGCAGATTGACACCTCACTGATCAATCAACCAACTCAAGGGGCGACAAAGTTGAGTATTTTTTAGAAATACGATATGATTAAGAAGAAAAATGAGAGGTTGTCCAGCAGTACTTATGCTCAATTCTGGAAACAAACATCGACATCACAGCATAGGCTTCTCTCTACTTTCGACACAGAGAAGGGGAGAATGTACATGGCATTTTTGCAAGCACAAGTACCTCATCCAAAGGAAATCACTGATATCTACAAGCATGTTTTCTCTTCTTCATTGAATGGTTTTTCTATCTTCGTAATCATTTATGTTTTTCTATATCTAATCATTTAAAAGAAGTTGAAGTGCAGAATTTATCTTTGTATACTCTATTTCTGGCTTTTAAAGATATAAATGTTTATCTTCTGACGTTGTGATAAAGAAATTCTTAAATTATTTTTTGTTATAATTGACTATCTCATCTTTTCTGCTACCCATAATTTATTCTAAAGGATGTAACAGTTGCATTATCCTGCCCTGTGAAAACACCTTATAAAATATGTTCTTTGATCTCAAACTTTAGAAAACAGACCCCATATCCCAATAGATGCGTAAGCAATATTTCAACCATTTTTATAAAACAAACAATACAGTCTTATTTATTTAACTAGCCTAATATCTAAAACCTAAAACAAAGTTAAATCTTACAGAGAGATCCCTCTCTGAAACTGGAAGGGCTAGATCCCAGTTTCGAAGCGGTTGGATAAAGTTACCTCTAGTAAATTTCTTCTACATAGCGACAACCTCTGGGAATTTATAGAGCGATAACATGGAGTCCCATAGGTAATGGTTATAATTCTTATGATTAAGAATATGGGGTTCGAATGCAAATTCATATCGGAACTATAAGGAACTCCCGATCCTATGGAATAACTTTTGCATGGGCACCAAATAACACACAGGTTCTAACTAGGGCACCCATGTTTGGTAAGCCTCTACCACTTAATAACGACACTTCTAGTAGCAGTAGGAAGGTTTTGTGTCGCTTATAAATGGGTTCGTACCTGGAGTGTATGGACCACAGTCATAGGATGATGCAAGAGTGCAAAATGGGGTGACAACCTATCCTATATGCCAGTGAAAGAATATACCTTCTGAAGGCATGAACGGGCGGTATGAAGATGGAAACCACAAACAATCCTATACAAAACCACCAAAAACCAATTCTTTCCACTGCACTATTAGTCCACAAGGTAAAAAATTAGCACAAACTATATAAAGTGGGTAAAACATTTCTATTGATAGTAAAAATAGACCATTTTACCATACCATTTGAGTTTTTTCACCCACATAGTGCATTTTAGGCCATTTTTGCCATGATATTCAAGTGTCTATTGTGGGAGCTACGATCAATGGAATCAACAACCATCTGGACCAAGTAAGTTCCCATCCCCTCTACTTAAATTTCAATGGTTTAAAATTTAATTTTAGGCCTCTTTTTTTGAGTATTAGAGGGCGTAATATGTAAATTAGGGTGTACGCGGGTGACAGTTCATTGGGTCACGTATACGACTCCATATACATGGGAAACAAATTCCTTCTTGCGTATATGCAGGCCTATACGTGATTGTTACCAAGCTAGCCCATGTACAAGTCCGTGAACACATTTTTAAAAGGATTTAACTTAAAAAATGGTTTTTCCTTTGTAAGACGGTGATTGAATGGAGGGAGAGAGAGCATGAAGAGATAGATGCAGTAATGGGAAGGGATGCATGGGCTCAACAAGCTTTAAAATATGTGGTATTTATAAATTTTGTACTCTCAAAGGAATGAGGGCTCAAGTGAGGTTACTCCAGTTTCTAGTAAACTACTTGGATCCAGAGACAGAGGCCTTCAACGTTGATGGGAAACCATTGAGGATTGAAGTGGACGGCATATATTTTATCACAGGATTGTCTCGCCAAGGTGAGGTGATACAAATTTATTTTCAGAACTAAATGAAAGCATAGAAATTACAATGAAATACTCATGAAACAGAGAAATACAACAATACTTGATTTCTAGTAATGAAATAATTATAAAGAGACTGTAAAAATACAGAGTGCAAGACTCGCTAGAATGGTGGAAAATTTATCTCTGAGAAGAGATGTGACGACTATGCTCATTTGCAAGAAGATGATTACAATGAGGTTCTGAAGGACTTTTTATGATAAACAGGAATGCCAAAACCCTAGACATCTAAAAACCTAACCCTAGGAGATGAAACACCAAAAGTCATGTGGGCCCCATTTGGGTAAGTTAGTAGATTAACTTCCTGGGGTCTTAAATTTTGCATGCGATCTTCGTTTTAGGCATGTGATGGCCCATTAGAAAGGGTTTTTCGAGAACTACACATTACGCTATAAACATTTGACTATGTCTACATTTCGACTATGGCAAGTAAAAAAAACATTGTTTAGGGCCCCAAAATGGCCTTGGAAGTACAACAAGATGTGATGACATGAAAATATACAAAATAAGCCAGTTGGATTAGGTGGGATGGCACCGTATCCACCTGGAAGATGTGTGGGGATTCAAACATCCCCAGAAGTGTGGAACCCACAATTAGAAATGAGTACAGAAGAATGTGTTGTACTAAAAACTGACAAGAGGAGCCAGTTGGAACATGTGGGTGGCCACCAATATCCACCTAGATCACGAGGTAGTGAATCTCAAGGACTGAGGGTCTGGGGGTGGTATGACTATGGAGGATTACATTTCCACCCACTTTGTTGCAGGTACAAGTAAAGTAGGGAGCCAACTCCCAATCATGGTGATTGAGAACATGATATTAAATATCATCGTCCTTGTACTTATACAGATTTCAGGGTCAGCCTCATTGCACCAGGAATCAAGGCCACTCATTTTCTATGTGGTGGAGTGTTTACAAACCACCATTTATGACTGGTGTACCTCACTATTGGCTAACATGAAGAGCCAACTTATGGATTGCAAACAAGGGAAAAAGAGGAATTTTATATTTGCATCCATTCTTTGTATTTTTTTCTTTGAGTGGGTTCTAGGATTAATCCCTAGAGTAGAAATTACTCCACATACACCACAAGATCTAGCCATGTCATGATTGACTAACGTGATGAGGCAACTAGGAGGTGGTAGGGTGCCAACCCCTACAATGATGAGTTATTTTTTTGGTGTTGCGGACAAGTCATAACCACTGACGACTACTCTTACGCCATGATAAACTATATAGGGGATCCATAAATACCTTTGCCACTAGGTTCTTCCTATAGTGGTATTGGTAAGAAATGTTTTTATATATTTCATTTTTTTGTGTTTTTCAATACGAATAAAAAATGCAAATATTTTTATATGGTATCAAGTATTAACAATTGCTTTTTTACACAAATCCAGGTCCACAACAACCAGAGGGATTCCCATGAAATCGACAAAGGAGATGCAAAAACAAGAGGAGATGCAAAGAGAGTGATGCAGAATGTGCAAGGGAACCTGTCTCCATTGATGCACATGATTCCTATGGTTCAAGTGCGAATCTGTCAGAGGCTATACAACAACAGGTGGTGGGTGTACCCGTGCATGGGTGAGACTCTTCCGGTGTCTCGCAAACATCATAGTGTGCTATCATGATACAGATTTGGAGCCACAAGTGTATATGTCATGGTCATATTATATACCAGCCATACATGTATTTTGAGGGTGTGAGTCTCATTTTGTACTATGGCACCATATTTTTTGAACTTGAAAGAATGAAATATAATTTTTTTTGGTCTTTGAATTTACTTATATATGTTACAATGTGTACATGCATGGATGTGTTTTCTTTGCTTAGTTATATGAAAAATGACAATATAAAATATAATTAGCATATGCATCAGATACATGATTATAACTTCTAGGTATGTGATTATAAGTAATAAAATCAAAGTATCATTCCAAAAGTCGTACCCGTAGGAATCATCGGAGTAGAGTAGGGTATCGAACATGGTAACTATCGTTTAACTGACATACGACTAATTGGGAGTCCATGAGAACCTATAAAGACTGAACAACATGTGAAATGGAGTCATGTAATAGTTCTATAATGACGCTATATTCAGCCACATTATTCATCGATGGCTCTAGACGAACGCCACCTGAAGACACCAGTTGGCCCTCGAGTGCATAAATGACCCAAGCAACAGAAGCCATGTTCCACGTATGAGGAATGCAACCATCTGTGAATCCTAGGTAAATTGAAGACTCCATTGATATCTGCAAACCAAGGGAAAACTTGATAAGAAAGATTATGACACAAAGGAAAATATGTATATACGCTAAGATAGACTAGTACACAAAAGGTCACACCCAAGATTTGAGGGATTAAACATAATAAATTTTAAGGTAGAGCCCATTTATAGGCTCATCCAACATATTCCCTTCATACTCTTCCAATTCATAGGCTCCTTTCTCTAAGACACACCGCACGATATAAGGACCATGCCACATGGGGTTGAAATTTACATCCCCCAATGATTCCTTGGCTTGGTCATACATGAGAACCAATTCACCCTCAACATACTGTCGAGGATAGAAAGACCTATCACACTGAACCTTAACACATCATTTATTCACTTCAATAGTTGTAGAGGCATCCCAACGATGCTCATTTAGATGCTCTAGATGTACGAGTCATTCTTCAAGATCGAATGTGTCAGGTAGGAGATCAATTACCAACTTTAGGGAAGGTATTTCACATTCAATTGGAAGGATCGAATCCACTCCATGTACTAATTGAAAAGGAGAAAAAATGGTGGAATTCTTTACCGAGGTTCGATATGCCCAAAGTGCAGGGTAAAGCATCAAATGCCAGTCATATTTACTCTAGCTGATATTTTTTTGCAAGATGGTCTTGAGAGATTTATTCACCGCCTCTACTTGTCCATTTGCCTAGGGATAGTAAGGGGAAGAATGACCCTGCTTAAACCCCAGTTTTGATGCTAAATCTTTCAACATTTCATTTTGAAAGTGACTGCCATGATCAATGACAATCTCTCTTGGGATTTTGATCCAGACTATGATTTGGTTGAATACGAAGAATGGTGTAGTCTTACCATCATATTTAATGGTAGGCATGGCCTCTTCCCATTTAGTGAATTAATCCACAACCACAATGATATGTTAATGCCCCCTAGTCGAAGCTGGGTTACAGTCCAAAAAATCCACCCCCCACTTGATGAAGTGATCGACGATGATGACTGGGTGAAGAGGGGATGGGTACGAGAACATTTTTCGAGTGAACAACTAGCAAGGTGACACCTCTTGAATGCTTCAACCGAATATTTAAAAACCGACGACCGAAAATAATTGGCTCGAAATATTTTTTGGGCTGTTGCAAGCTCGGATAAATGACCACCATAAGCCCCACTATGATAGTCATTGAGAATAGACTCAGCTTCCTCATGATTCCAGCAACGACGTAAAATATTATCTATTCCTCGACGATACAAAGTGTCGTTGATGATAAAGATGTTTTTAGCCTGATGGCGTATACATCGTTGATCTTCTCTCGAAAAATGTTGGGATAGCTTCAAGTTTTGAAAATAAATTAGACTGTCTCCATACCAGGGGTCCGAAGACGAGATAAGGAGTATATGTTCATCCGCGAATGAATCATCATGAAAAATGTCTTCATCTAATCGAGGGAAGTCTGATATCAACTCAGCAAAAACTAGCGATTTCTTAGACTTTTCCGAAGTGAAATCGAGATCAAACTCTTGCAAAATAAAAATCCACTTATTGTATTTCCCCACTGTGATACACCTGGTGAGGACGTATTGAAATGGATTGATATCTGCAACTATGGTAGTTATTCAAAGTAATATATAATGTCGTAATCTTTGAACTTCATGTACAACGACCAAGGTTAGTTTCTCTATGTGAGAGTACTTAAGTTCAGGATCGACTAGGTTTCAACTGAGATAGTAGACGATGTGCTCATGGAGCTCATCATCCTCGTGAACCAGAATCATACCAAACATAGCCTACTGGTACGCAGCCTACTGGCACCATGTAAGTTTTAAACCTGTGAAGTAAAGCAATGCATATAGATTCTTAAGAAAAACATAAATTAATCAATGGCTCATACACATAGTACTAAAAGATTTATACCAGAAACCCTCAATCGGGGAAAACCTTTCATATATTCATTATATTGAATTTCACCATTCACCATACAATATATACAATGTTTTTAGGTATTTCGTAGATACCAAAACCCTAATCCCTTAATCCGAGATTAATTTAAAAAACCACTAAAAATACCAAAATCCACTAAAAAAAGCAAAAACCACCCACAAAAAATAATTAATAAAACTTGAGGATATTAATAAAAAATAATCTTTATCTTATATAATTATCTTATATTATGGTGATTTCCTTTCATTTAAACTATCTTATGTTTTCATATAAAACATTAATATTAGATAATAGAAATATTTATTCCACTTTGATCCCCTCAAATATAGAGAGAAAACCACTTCCACTATTATATGCAATTATGTGTGCAAATCCATTGGATTATCCCTATATAATATATCTCAATATATCAACATTCTTGAGATTTGGTAGATTAGGAATTTTCATATAGTCATCATGGTTTATGGCCTACTTTTCTAATTCTAAAGTTAATATATGATTTTGAATGCTTGAATATTAAATATTTATTTGAAGTAATAAAATAATTCTAATTAAGGAAATGGTTCTTTATTAATTTTTCAAAATTTAATGGAATATATTAAAGATTTAAAAAAGAAAAACTCAATTTTAATGAAATCCTTGTAATACAAGTTTTCCAAATTTAATGAATACTTCCTTGTTCCATGAACACTCTACCAAATCCATACATTTACTTGTGAGTGCTTCATTTGACCAATTCATGGAGGAGGTTAAAATAATACATCCCTTCAAGCGGATATAGTGAGAGGGATACAATTGTAGTATTCAACAAGGATAGAATTGTGTCATAATGCAACCAATACCATACAATATTTCACATAATTGGACTACATAGCCATTAATCCACTAATAATCTTATTAATCAAGGTCAATGAACTAGTTGTCGTACAATGTCAAATATCTCTCCATAAATTTTCACTAAGATAAGATTATTTAACTAGGTGGACCATTCATACTAACAAATGTGAAAGATGTTTCCTCATTTTGTAGACAAAAATACGAGTCAATTTTATTTAGCATTCAATTATATTTTTACAAGGACCAACACAATCGGGATAATTTGTTCCTGGGGGGATTACGATTATGATATGCTCAGTGTGTGTTATGTTTACAACATGCCCTTGTCATCTTTTAGTGTGAGAGAAATAAAACCTTGATTGGCTTCCATTGCAATGGAATATTCAGATGTGATAAGTATGTATCCCTTATTATATTTGTACCTATATATGTAAAATGACTTGCACCCTATATCCAATGTGTCATCTCTCCTTCTTTATCACCCTATGTATGTGGCACCTCAAATAAATTAACAACCAATCATTTTTTATTTCCTACCTCTCGATTCTTTAACAATGTTAATGAAATCATAAAGTTGAGATTATTGGCACACCACCGTTTGAAGTGATCAAAATTTCCCAGTTTAGCATCGATGTTAATGATCAAATTAGAAAGATTCATTGCACCTCAATATTATGATTAAGTTATTATAGAATGGAAAATGGGTGGTCCACTGATTTCCATGAATCATGATATATGTTTCCCTTATTTGGCACCTTTGATTTTCACTTTGTCATTGTATCATTAATCATATTTTCAAATCCTAGCATGTACAAATAAGCACCACTCTATTTATAAATGATAATCAAGTTTTTGGTAGTGACTCTATTGGCACTCTATAGTGGGATTGTGATTTGCACAACTATTATTACAATTTGGATTACATGAATATCCCTACTCCACTCTAATCTAATATCATGCAATTGTTTATAATTCATTCTTTTGTAACCATAATAGATGAGTCAATTGCTTTTGTTTTTCCTTATTATTTATTTTGGGATGTCTCTTTTATTTATTGATTATGTTAATCCATTCCATTTACTTTCATTAAGTTAAATTAGCACACTTTGTGATTCATATTAAAATGCAAACCTTCCTCATATTTTCCTAGGTTGAACCAATATACACAATACCTCAAAACCTCCTTGTTACTAACTCACTTGTTACTAACTCACTATGACCAACTTGGTTGTTATACTTAAAAGTGACTAAGTTTCATTGGATTACTAAATCTCTCTAAAGATTGAGGAAAAGTATGTGACCAAAGTTCTATCCTTGATCACCTGGATCAACTATGAATATGAATTGTTATTGCATTGTATTTATAGAAATCTCTACCAAGGAATTTCTTATTAGAGATAGGAAAAAGGGTGTTACACTTAGGCATGAAGGTTTCACTATGACCAACTTGGTTATTGTGATTTAAAATGACAAGTTACATTATCTTACTAAAACTCTTGAAGGATTGAAGGAATGAGTGTGGCCAAGATCCTAACTTATGGAAACCTCTTCAAAATCATCCCTTCTTACAATATGGGGAAAGGGTTAGCATTCATATGCAAAGAAGGGTAACGTAAGGCCAAGAGACTCCATGTTTAAAAAAGGGAAGGGTCAAGAGACCTTATGTTACCAATGCTTATAATTTATATGTATTGAAACATCACATATTCTTGATTCTATTGTCTAAAAAAATCCTCTACGAAATTTGAAAATGGGTCTCCTCAAGAACTTACGGCTCCCATCAATTCACCTTACCCTTTTCTCTTTGTCATGGACATAAAATCCTTGACACTAATTACCTACATCAAAAATATAATTTATCTATATATAACATATATCTAATGTACATCATATACAAATAACTTACAAGCAATATGCACCAAAGAAAATTGCATTGAATATGATATATCATTATTTGTGGTAATCTTGGCTTCTTTTATGTAAAAACCAACCTAACTTATATATATAAAAGTAAAAATATGGATAAATTCAATTTTTTTTTGTAATTTTTTTTTTTAATCAAATAAGAATTTTGTATGTAGTTATAATTTCATTTAATTGATGGAAAATTTGACCACAAAATTTTACTATTCAAAATTTTAACCTATTTTAAAACATCGATATTTAGAATAAAAAAAAATAATAAATAAAACTAAAAAAGTTTGGTTTTCTTATTTTTATTTTGTTTTTGAGATTTCGAATCTTTGTGGACATAGAAAATTACACAACAATTTCTTTCTATTAGTATGCAGATAGTTTTATACATTTTGATACACTCGAGGAGACCTACTTGTTAGGTGTTGACTTGGACTTTCATTTTCTACTTATTTCTACACTCCCAATAGTGATAGACATCGTATTAGTGTTATACTTCAAATAGTGTTATCGAGATTTAGATGGGAGAAAAATGATGATTCGAAATACATTTCTCACATTGATATTTATAAATTGCAGCCTATAGATAGCTACATTGACTTTATCACCATGAAGTTGTTTCTTACATGAAAATGGTTGTTCTTTACTTTGAAGACTTTGTTATAATTTTAATTTTTAGAAAGAATATTTAATAATTATATTGTTCATGCTTATTGTTTTCGTTAAAGATTTTGAACAATTATATTGTTCATGTTTATTGTTTACTTTAAAAATACAATGATTTTCTCATGGCAATTATGAATAATTATATTGTTTTTTCTTTTTCGGAATATGTGAGTTTGAATTTTGGTCATCATTGATCTTGCTCAAATTTATCAAATCGTGAAAAAAAACCCAACGACTTCCTGATAAAAGTCTCATAATCGGTACTATCACGTGGATATCGGGTCATCTTTTGTACTAGAAAATCCCAATACCCCCTTTTCACGGTATATTCTATTCATTTTTTCAAAAAACAAAATCCAGAAGAAAAAAATGTAACTTTTATTAAGAGGAATAAAAATTACATTTTAAATAATGCACACAGAGAGGATGCATTTAGTCTAAAATATATTTCAACCCTAAGAGGAAGAAAAAGCACAGCAGAAATGGCCCTCTAAGAGCGGCCCAAGTAAAAATGAAGTCTACAAAGAGAATATCCACTAATCTCAGCGAATAAAACGACAGAAGAAAAACATAAGAGAACCTGGACGGATCAGGCCAAAGTGGAAAAACAACCCCTTAGAATACGGATCGAGAGGGACAATAGGAGAACCTGCAACCATGAAAGAGGAAACCAGAAACTGAACGACCTAAACAGACCTCAAAGTGCTGAACCGAACCCTAAAAAAATCAACACTACACGCCCGAAAAAGAAGAACCTCAAAGTTCTTATTCAAACCCCAACAAAGAAACCCCAACCTCCACTCCACAACACAGACCATAGGGGGAGGAAGGGATCTCTAGCCACCAATACCATCGAGAAAACCCTGACATTGCATCAAGCCCTAAACATACTAGCTGGGATGGATTGGTGAGTTCCAACCCCACATAAAACTTCTAAAAACTCCCGTGCACACTAGAGGCTGAAGAAAAAAAATGACCAACAACTCGCAGACGACAGATCAAGCACCAAAAACATAGATCTGAGTTTAACATTCAAGAAAATAAAAGCACTAGATGACGCACCCACAGGCGCATCCACAGACATGGCTGCAAACCCCATAGAAAACATATCCACACCAAAGATGCGACAACTAAGCGTATCCATGCTGAACTCTTGTAATGTCCCCCACCTCTTAGAGAGGTGATGAGGAGACTCAGTGGCCTGGGCACCCCCACTAGGT